>JASDQU010227885.1:0-12326 GCA_032191745.1 Picea mariana | reverse complement strand
TACCTTAAAAGTAGAAATGGTAAGATCATTTTTTGGCTATAGATTTCTACTCAGAGAATTTGGAATAACTTAATTGACAAAGAAAGAACTATGCATTTCCCTGTTGGATTTGGGCAATGACCCACTTCAAGTTATCTTCAACATAGTTTCTCAAAGGGGCGACGTTGATGTCATTGAGGATTTGAATGTTGAAAACTTCATTTTCTAATTCACTTAGATCAATTGAAAGTTTGCACAGAGTTTCATCGATGTCTGCATTCTGTACTGAATACCAGACTAGCCAGTTGTGCACCTCTTGTTCATGATATTCAATAATGCTGTAAAAATTTTCTAAATACAAGGCTTTCAAATTATCAACTTGTTTATCAAAAGCTTGCTTGGTTGATGCCAATGAGTTGAGTATTAAGTTGGGGTCCTAGAAGCCGTATGTGTTTCCTGCTAAGTCTATTTTGATGAGCTTTGTCAATAATGTTTCTTTCTTTGATATTGCTTGCTCACATGAGTGGACGATGACATATAGATTTTTCACTTTCTCTTTCCAGCATGCTTCTAGTTGAGTGAGCCATTTATTGGAAGGGAGATCATGTTGTCTTCTTCTAGTCTCTGCCATGTGTTGGCATGAAAGGCAAAAGGGATGATCGTGTGCACATAGAAACTTTATTCATTTTTTAAATCCATCTACAAAAGTAGGAGCAAGTTATGTTCCCTACTCCCTAGGGAATCCATATTTTATGATGTTTCCCAGTCCTTCGTAATCATTTCCATTCTTTTGTTGATATTTTTCTTGACATATCCTCTATAGGATGTGAGGAAGCTGAAGGACCCTTTTAGATTTGTTGCAGGAGTGCACGTAGTAACAGGCATTTCTAGTTGCAAAGAATTGTGAAGCAATGGCATAGGAAACAAAGATTCCTCTAATTCCTTAATTCGGTTCTTTAGTCTGGCATTTTTGGCTTCAATGACTCCAACGGAACCATGAAGAGTATATCTAGTTTCCATGTGAAGTTGAGAGATTTTGGACGCCTGCATATTGTCAAGGTCAAGTTCTGAACAATGTATTCTTTGGTTATTATTTGCATCTTTTTTTCAATGATTAATTTTTTTGATTCAGATTCAAAAACAGCATTATGGAATACATAGGATTCATCTTCGTAAAAAATTATGGTATCAACCATGTCCATTGAGCAGGTAGGCTGAATTTCGTCTGTGGGATGATTAAGGTTGCAGAATATGCTTTCCAGATCAGCGTCAAGATCCATGTTTTCACTGTAAGTTTTGGGCTGCTCCACCTCCCCTTTAATTATTTTTCCCTTCTTCTACATGAGAAGGTCGTGAGGAAGATGTTCAGTGTATTTCTACAAAACTGTTGTAGATATGGTGCTAGTACTTTGTCTAAATGTTGATTTTCTCCAGATGTTGCTTGAAATGAAGAACTGGAGGGGACAATATAATCCCCCGAAAACATTGCTTCCATGCATGCTAATGAAAAATATCCTCATTAATGACAATATATATGTGTATTGTATGATGATCTATTAGAAGTAAAGATTAACTATTGCATATAAGAAGTGCGAAGGTGGTAGTTATGGCGAAGACCATTTAAGGAGTGAAGGTTTCATGAATGAACCAAGTTGGCAGCGTGGGAATGACATTCCATGGTATTTCAAATTAAGACTTGGAAGAGATTGCAGGTTTCTGCAAGGAAGCAAGTTGGCCGTGTGTGAATGACATTCCATGGCATTTGAAATTAAGACTGGGAAGGGATAAGAAAAGCCTTCGCATAAATTGCATTGGTGGCAGAACTTCTCGAGCCTTGCGCACATCAATGACAGCTTAGACGGTGCCTACACGATGACCTGTTAGCATTAAAGATTTAGAAAGAAGACATATATATACTATTTCTTATTATGTAGATATGCGAAGGTGACGGGCACGAGGAAGAGAAAGCAAGGAAGGAATGGCCAAGTTTACAATGCTGATGTTGCATGAGTGGGAATTGCTCAGCAAAGAAATGTATGGATGTCATTCCATACTTTGCCACTTTCAGGATGGCGGATTCTCAGATGGGCGGGCTCAAAAAAATCCCTCTATTGTTTGGTGTTCTACAAATAGCACACATAGTTCTGTGATATACAAATAGACAAGGAGACTTGTGGGTTGGCTTATATTTTATAGACCATTGACAGTTTCTGGATCGCAGGTTATTGGGCTAGCGGGGTAAAAAACGAGGCTCTACTGCTAGGTTACTTACAAATATCTTATGACAATAATTTGACAAGCAGGTTTGTGTTTTGGCCGGCTCAACATTCTACTCCAGGGCTGAAGAGATCCTAGAAATGAGCAATACATATCAAAATGCACAAATCCCTTTTTCCATACTTAGCCACTTATTTGGATCACGGACTTGGCTTCATCCAACTCCCAATACATATTTCATAATTCATGTGCAACACCAACTCTGTGATTACCAGATTGGTGTGTGTAGAAACGAGGCAAAATTAGATATGTACATTTATTAAGTATCAACATCAGATTTTATACACCATGTACCCATATCGCATTCCATACTTGCGGGTTCTCGGGCGAGAGGGATCAAAAAAAGCCTTCTCTTGTTCCGTGTTCTACAAATAGTGCATACAGTTCCGTGATATGCAATTTGACAGGCGGACTTGTGGGATCGTTGAGATTTTAGATGCCATCTTTTGGATCATGCACTTGCGAGCTGCACAATATACCTCTAATGTTTCATGTCTTACGAATAGCCGTTATGGTTGGGTGATATAGAAATTCATAAGTGGACTTGCAGGGTGGCCGGCCCAGCATTGCATCTGTTGGATGGCGGATGTGTAGGGTAGTTGCCTCTACGCACAAAACAAAAAAAAACAAAAAAAACATAGCTGCAAATAAGTTTGACAAACAGAGAAAGTAAACGAAAAACTGTTTACTGTGGAACACAGGCAGGAAAAGGGTGCACCTTTGCATGGTTTGGTCTACATGTGTGGGTAGGAGTTCTTTGCATCCTCTTGTTTTCCTTTCTGTTTCTATGAACAAAAGTACAAAGAAAAATGGATATGAACATAAGTTTAGATGTTAAGAAAAAGGCAACTACTATGTACATATACAAAAAAAAAATAGAATACGTTGAATAGAGTCAGAGATAGTTTTTGGGAGGATGTACCTTCTTTTTTTTCCTGTACAATGTAAATTTTATAATTCGAGTAGAACACCGTCTAGAGCGATGTGTGTACAAATCATAGATACAGATATGCTTTGAAACATACAAATATGAGTTTGCAATAACTTTGATGTATAAGTCATAATTCAAGTGCAATACCAATTGTATCGTGATTAGACCAATATGTGTCTAAGACAAACATACTGTATTGAGGAATGGGCACATTAGACCAGACATGGTCAATTAGTGCATTTTGCAGATGGACTGTGTTGTTCATAAGAAAGCGGAGACTGTATTTGCACATGTAGTTTTCCAATTCTTTTGTTCTGCCAGTATTTTGTAGCATATCGATATTGAAGTCTTCTACAAGTACAATGGGTCCGTTTAGATGGAAACGGGTCAATGCATTGGAAATAACATGTACTGTGTTGGAGAATGCTGCATGGGGAGCAACATACAGATTCAGTATTGCAACTTCTATTTCATGAGAAAAAAAAATTGCAAGCACCAACTCAACATTGTTTTCTTCCATATGTATATGGTCCAAAATTGGTAGATGTTTTTTCACCAGTATCATGACCCCATGTGTAATGTAACTTGATATGCAATTGTGATTTGGGAATTGTTTGTTCTGTGTGCATAATTCCATGTGTGTTTCTTGCAAGCACAAAATATCGGATTGCATTATATCATAGTCATTCAGTATATCATCCATGTGTGCATTTAAGTTGCGTGTGTTAAGAGAGAGAATTGACACAAATGAATTTGTTTGTATGGATTGGTAATCATCATGCAATTTCCATTTTGTGGTGGTCCTCAGTCATTCCATTTCAATATCAAATTTATGTTTCACTTTGAAGTTATCTTTTGTGAGAGGACTTAGTAAATACAAGGACTCTATGCTTCTAACACAAGACAGTGTTGTGTAGACAAGTCCATGTATCTGAATTCCAACAGGCTGAAAAGAAACTTTATCAAGTGTTATTCCTTGTGATCTATGGACTATACGTGCACATGCAAGTTTAATCGGAAACTATTTTCGAATATTCAGTTGAACTATCTTTGTTGATGTTGATATTGGCTTCGATATTCGTAAAATAGGTGTCCAATCGCTTCCAGTATTTGAATTATATAGATAAGAAAACTTGCTTTCTTGTCGCTTTCCTATATGTGGTTCATGGAACTTAATCCAAAGGACATCCACTTTTTGTGTCTTGGTATAGCCTTTCAGTATTCCATCTGCACCATTCACCAAGCCATCCTGTGAATCATAGTTGGAGGCATATATTTCAACCAACATTTCTAATTTGAGGACAAGTTGTAAAGGTAAAGTTATTGAGTGTTCATGCCATGGCACATTTCCATGGTTGTCTTCTTCCAGGTCAATGGAATTGATGATGATATCATCGCCAGGCATTATGGAGAGCGTGTGGTTGTTATGGTTTGCAACATCCTTATTTCTGTAGAACAGGTAAGGGAATGTTGGGTCTGTTGGTGCAGGCCGGAAGCATCTGAAATTGATATGGGTCAAGTCATTATGTGTTTGGTTGTTGGTGTGCATTCTATTCATAATTGAAATGAATGTTTCATCTGTTTGGCGCATTGTAGTATGCAACTCAAAGCATTTAATATTTTCTCTCCAGAAGTCATGGGTGACTGTTTCCATGTTAACCGTGGGTTGTTCAAATTGTTAGCGTCGGAAGTCAACCCTGGATTGCTTGCAGGAGCAGAGCCCAATGCCCATCAGTTTTTATGTCACGGTTTAATAAATGGGGTGATCAAATGGATAAAAGGCTCAAGATAATATAGCTTTAACTCAGGAAACTGGGCCTGGCATGTAGAAAACAAGGGAGGTCTTGATCCAACTTTCGTTAGTAAATGGATTAAAGGGTGGTAGATGGAAGACTTGAGAGAAGGGCGAGAAAGACTGCCTCGGGAAACAGGCCTTCGAAAGCTTGAGGATGAAAAACTTAGAAACCAAAATCCTCTTGGTCCAGAGCTTCAATAAGCTACGGGGTGACCTGACTGAATCCTTCAGTTCCAAGTCATTCAGTGATAAGAAAGTCACAAGAATCGGTTAGAAATAAGGTAATTGTTACAGTGATCCAACCTACATCATCCTATAACAGCTACAACTCGACTGGATCCTCCAATTCTGAGCTGTTCTAACACGGTAAATAAAGAGGTGGGGAGAAGCTGACATCCATAAACTAAGAAATCTCAAATTCCATATACATAAACCAGAGCAACCAGTGCTTCATCAAAACTTTACAATTGGGAGCCTTGCTCAACCATCGATAGATTACAAAATACAACAACCGATTCTATATACTCAGGAAAATTCACCTAACGGAGACATGTTCAGCTATCAAAGGCGTGGTGTCCCTTCAGCCAAATTCGGACGGATAATCCCTGTCAGACGCCACCTTAACTATGCATGGCTCTTGCAAGGGGAGTAGATGAGCCATTAAGTGTCGAGATAGCGTGTGCAGAATTCCTCCGGCTAGTTGAGAACTCAGCATGGCTTCTCTGGAAAAATGGGTACATAGGACCCTCTCAAGAAGACTGCTCACCAGGCCCATCATACTTCGCACTTAATGACTGAGGAGAGGTTTCAACTACCCCTCCTTGCCTTCATTTACTCCGAGCGAGAAACAATATTGAGATCGGATCTGATGGCGCTTGGAGATCGCGATGATCCCCTCTATAACTGAACTAGGCACCTTTGGCCTTCTTTACACAGCTCCTTTCTTTCCCCAAGTGACCACGGGCTGTGACCACGTGCTTATTCCAAAGGCACTTTCGTCATTCTTGAATGGGAAGGAGCTAATCCCTGCTTTTGAAATCACGATGAGAGAAACTCCGAGATGGATTAATCTGGCGCCACGCGTCCCTCTCAAATCTGACGGTCCTGAACTCACTCGGTGATATTGTGGGCCCAAGTCATGGACGCTCCCGTCACCTCGCGCATCGAGAAAATGATGGAGCTACTCCTTGCGGTTTGGAGTCGCGATGGATGAAACACCGAGATGGCTCAATTGGCCGCCAGGTGTCCCCCTTGGATGGATGGCCGAGGCCACTTCTCGATATTGTGGTCCCGCCTTTGGGCGCTTTCGGCGTTCGCGAATCGGAAGGAGCTAACCCCTAATTTTTGAAATCGCGATGAGAGAAATGTTGAGATGGCTTAATCCGGCGCCATGCATCCCTCTAGATCTAACGGCTCTGAACTCTCCCGATGATGCCATGGGCCCGGGCCCTAGACAATCCCGGCACCTTGTGCATCGGGGATATGAAGGAGCTTCTCTTTGTGCATCGAAGTCGCGATGAGCGAATAGGCGAGGAGCCTAATTGCGCGCCAGGTGTCTCCTATGGATGGACGATCAAGATTGCCTCATGATACTGCGGGCCCTACTTTGAATGCCTTCGTCTTTTTCGAGGTTCATGGTTTCGAGAGATAGGACAAAATGGAACCTTTACCCCTCGAACTCCTGATTGCCGAAACACCGATGCGAGTGGATCTCGTGCCACGTGTCCTCTGGATGGACGACTGTTATCTTTCCCTGCACACAATATGGGTGCCATCCATTGCGTCATCTTCGGCACACCTTTCTATTTGTGATTTCACACCAACTGTTGATATGCTCGTATGGATGGATCCAGACCATTGACACTATAATTTTTCCCGCTCCCTTGATTTTAAGTCTGAAAAGGACTTCTTCTGTTCACTGCACTTGGGCGCTCCTCATGCAACCTGCAGACCTGGATATCCTGATGCATAAGACAAGTAATGTTGCTAACATTAGGCTCCATGGGGGATAGAGTCGTCTCTGTGATGCTCTAAGGACTTATTTTGCAGTTCCAGTGCCTTGTTGTTGGGCTATGGAGTCATTTTACTAAGCCAGAGTGATAAAAGTAAAAACGAGGAACAGAAAGGAAAATATTTACAAAACATAGGAGCCACCGAATGCTCAGACAAAACATTTTTTTAAGAAAATGCCAATTTACTGGGTTGCTGAAAACTTCTTTGCCTTCTAAATCTTGCAATCTGTATGTGTTATTTGAGAAAACTTCGGAGATTTTGAAGGGGCCGATCCACAGGGCTTCAAATTTGTCGTGTTTTCCCTTATCTTGCTTAGGAGCATCCCATTTCAGCACCAGGTCTCCTATCTGGAACCACTCCTTCTTGGCCTTCTTATCGAAAACCTGCTTGATCCTTTGTTGATGATCCTGAATTCTGTCCATTGCCTTCTCCCTGGCCTGCTGGACCTCCACTAGCTGATGAATCCTTCTAACCATGTCATCAGGCTCCTCCTGATGATCCTGGGGGAATTTTGCTACAGGAATGGATAGATGAGAAGGAAAAATAGCCTCTGCTCCATATACTAATTGGAAAGGAGAGACGCCTATAGATCTCTTGGTGGTCACTCAATCGACCCATAGAGAAAATTTTAATCTAGAATGCCAGGCCTTATTTTTGTCTTCCAACAACCTCTTGATGATCCTTATCAGGATTTTGTTGGAGGATTCTGCTAAACCATTGCCCTGTGGATAGTATGGGGTGGAGTGAATCAGTTTGATCCCGAATTTCTCACAGAACTTAGCTAATGGCTCAGCCCTGAAAGCAACTGCATTATCAGTGACAATCTTACTTGGGCAGTCGAATCTTGTGATGAGATCTTCCAGGAATCCGATGATTACCCTATGGGAAGCGCTCCTGGTAGGGATAGATTCAATCCACTTGGTAAACAAATCTGTAGTGGTCAGGATCCATCTGTGTTTCCCACTGGAAGCGGGATGAATTTCCCCAATGAAATATAGGCGCCACTGTTGGAAAGGTCCCGAAACAACCACAGAATTTAATGGCAGGGACTTGAGTTGTTGCTTTCCTAAAAAATTTTGACATTTGATACAAGATCGGACCCTTCTGCAGACGTCAGTGAATATGGTGGGCCAGTAGTATCCATCCCTGAGTATTTTGTGGGTTGTGGCCTTCCAGAAGTGGTGCCCTCCACATAGGCCACTATGAAATTCAAACATGATCCTGTCGGCCTCTTGTGGATCCATGCATTTGAACAGTACCCCCAGGGGGTCTTTCTAGTATAATATTTGATCAATAAGGCAATATCTGACTGCCTTGAGCTTCAGAGATCTTGCTTTGTTTCTCGGCAGGCCATCTAGAGGCCGCAACTCCTGCAGGAAGTATATGACATCCTTATACCAAGGTCATTGGGCCAATGGGGGCTCCCTTTGAGGGTCTCTTTTAGACAGCCGACCCTGTTGGATTCCTGAGCATTCGTTGATGAAACTTATCCCCAAAGCTTGGCAATTGGCTTCAGCCAATAGCTTGGCTAAGCCCTAACCTTTGATCAATTTGGTAGGCTTTATTTCCAAGTCAAACTCTAGAATCCTGGCTATCCACTTACTCCTTCTACCGTCTATGTCAAGCTGAATCAAAATGTCTTTAACAGTAGCTGAGGGGACGTAAGCGATGATTTTTTACTACAGGACATAGATTTTGAATGCCTTGAGAGCCTTTACCAGGGCATAGGCCTGCTTCTCCATAGTGTTATACTCGACTTCGACATCCCTCAATGCTCAGTTGAAATGGGTGATAGGCTACTCAAGTCTGACCTCGTTTGTCTGTAATAAAATAGCATCCACCGTGTCAGGTGAGGCAATGGAGAAAATAAATAAATCCTTTGAGTATTCGGGACTAATAAGCACAGGGGCTTCAGTCAGGGCCTTCTTTATTTTCTCAAAGGAATTTCGTGATTCAGAAGTCCACCTCACTTCATTTCCTTTCCTTAGCATGGTTGTTATAAGTTTTACCTCCTCAGCAAGTTAGGCACAAACCTCCTCAGAAAATTAATCTTACCAAGGAAGGATTGGACCTCGGGATTGATAAGGCTTGTATTGCTTCAACTCTGCTAGGGTCAATCCTGACTCCTTCCACTGATCCTATGTGGCCTAGTAATTTTCCCTCCTGCATGGCAAACAAAGATTTCTTGGGGTTTAATGAAATGCCAAAACTCCTGCATTTCAGGAAAACCTTCCTGAGATGACAACAGTGTTCTTTATCGGACTTTGAAAACACTGTGATGTCATCCAGATAGACGACAACAAATTTATCCTTTTCGCCGACGAAAGCTATGTCCATGGCATGCTGAAACGTTGCCCCTGCATTCATTAATCCAAATGGCATCTTGGCATACATGAATGTGCCCCATGGAGTGGTAAATGTCATATTTTCCCTATCCTCAGGCAGGACAGAGACCTAATTGTAGCCATAGAAACCATCAATCATGGACCTCCTGGAAGCTCCTGTTACCCTCTGCAGTATATGTTCCATCTTTTGTAAGGGGTATTTATCCTTTCGTGAGCTCCTATTCAGGTTTCTGAAGTCTACACAGAGCTGGATCTCTCCACTCTTTTTCCTTACTAGCACCAAGTTGGCCACCCACTCTGAATACATCAGCAATACAATGATCTAAGCTTGAAGCAGCTTCCTCACTTCCCTCTCCATGATAGGCAGCAGCATAGGATTGATCTGTTTGAGCTTCTGCCTAAATGGCTTTGCCTCCTCTTTTAATGGGAATTTATGATCGATGATAGAAGTGTCATATGTTTTGAGGTCTTCATAGGTCCAGTAAAACACGTTAGCAAATTCCCTCAAAAGTCCAGTGTATTCGAACCTCTGCTCCTCTGTCAAGCTTCTTGACAATTTGACAAACTTGGGCTCACTCTCAGCCCCAATGTTGCACTGAACAGTACCAGTGTCATCCTCCGTGGTCTCCCCTTTTAATGACACATCGTTTCTATCAAAAATCCTTTCCATAGGAACCAGTCCTCTTGGAATATGATTGCTGGGCAGCTGAACAATGTTACGCTCTGCAATCTTATTCAAAAAATTAGCCCCATCAAGCTCTTCTTCAGAGACACAGTCTTGGTCAATGTGAATCTCTGAAAATTCTTCGACAGTCTCCAGGAATTTCTTGACCTCGATATCATCCTCGAAAACCTTCCAATGTTTGACGTTGTCAGGTATGGAAGGCATGTATTTTACTTCCACATCATATCTGAATTTGGGCGGCAAGGGTACTTTGAAATTACTTGCTAATGTATCCAAGGAATCTACCATTGTGTTCTCCTCTCTTGGGATGAAATAAATGTTAAATGCTGAGAAGAAACTATCAATTAGGTCCCATACCTCGTTTCTGTAACTCCTGAGTTGAGGATGCTTAGCTTGGTAAGCACTTCTGATCTGTTGGACCACCAACTCTGCATCACCGAACACTTCTACCTCCTGAATTCCCATTTCCCTTGCAGCTCTTAACCCCAGGACGAGATCTTTATACTTTGCCACATTGTTGGTAGCTTCAAATTCTATCTTGTATGATAGAGATATGGTTTCCTGAGCAGGTGACACAAAAACCACCCCAGCTCCAGCACCTTCCCTGGAAGAGGCTCCATCAAAGAACATTTTCTAGACGGGGGTGATGGAGGGAGGAAATTTAGGGGAAATGGTGGGCTTCTTTCTGAGTTTAAGAGGAGGTTCGAGAGCATTGGTGAGTTGTAGCACACTGGAATCTAAATCAGTGTCTAAGGAAAAAATGGGATGGTTGGTAGGGTTGGCCTCATCACTGATTATATAGGCCAGTTGGGATTCTATGTATAGCCTTCTATGCTCTCCTCCAAACACTGGGATAGTAGCATATGTGAGGTCCATTTGCAAAGTTCCCCCCAGTCTTTTTATCCAAGATCTTTATAACAACATACCGAACTTGGGGGGGACATCAGCCACTACAATATCCATGACCACACTTTTCATGGGTAGCTGAAACAAGGTCACGACCAGGTCTTTGATAACTCCAAGACACTGAACTCTCCTGGAGTCAAAGGAATAGAGGTCATGATAGGCTCAGGTGACTTCTAGCCCTAACTCTTCCATGACAGTTTTGGGCATGAGGTTATGAGAATCCCCTGAATCCATTAAGCAGTTGTGCAGTACCTTGTCGTGTATGTTCAAGGAAGTGTAGAAGGGAGGGGATGAGTCATTCCTGTCTTGTACCATAGGACCTAAAATAACTGCAGGCTTTTCATCTTGCAAATTGATGGAGTCTATGGGAAGGCATGAGACCTCGTACTGTAAATCTCAGAGAAGTGTTTCTTGAACCCTTCATGTTTAATCAACTCGGTCAGGGGTACAGAAATTCTAATCTTTTGAATTTCATGCTCAAAACTAAAAGAATATGTAAGCTTTGAAATTTCTCTTATTTCGGGAACATGACTCTGGACTATGGGAGATAGGGGTTGGTTCTTCTTACCTCTATGACTGTCTGCTACTTCATTAGCGGGCTTCTCTATTCTAGTGGACCACTCAGGAGCATCAGGTGCTATTGTCTTTTTCTTCAACCTCAGATCATATCTGCCTTGGTTGTCAGTAGCCTTGTCTCCTTTGCTCAGTTCATTTAGGTGACTGTCCATGAGAGACTCCTCGTATGCTGATTGAATGAGATGAGGAAAAGGAGGAGTGTCTCCAAAGCAATGGATTTCAGGATCAAGCTCATATGTTTCCCCTTCTTCCCCCTCGGCCACAAAATTGTTTTGGAAAGGGACCTGAATTTTCTAGTCTTCTATGTCTCTTCCCCTCTCTCTTTTCACATTAGGGGGAGTAAAATTGTTTGGCCTCCTAAAACCTCCATTTTTTTCGGCGTTATGAGGGCCCTTGTATGCTCTCCTCCCCTCGACATTCATTCTCTCCATCTCTGCAGACAGAGACTTCACCATCTTGGTCAGTTCATCCACTTGAGGGTGGGGCACCGATGATCCAAAAGTTGAGGTTTCTGACCTTCCCTTTCTTATGTCTGCATCGGCCTTGTTCCTCAGTCTGTCAGCTGCTAATACATTGGATTCCACCTCTATGGCCGCATCTTTCATTTGAGCTAAGGAGTTGGCTCTTCTTTCTCTCAACAAAAGACAGAAATCGGGGCCAAACGCACTAGCATAAGAAATTTTGGCCGAGGCTTCTGAGGGCTTTATTTCGACAGGAATTTTATTATACATCTTATTAAATCTTTTGGAGAAGTCAGAGATAGACTCTCCTTCCATTTTCTTTAAATACTCGTACTCTGTCATGTAGTACATGAAATAT
>JASDQU010227884.1:2446-17167 GCA_032191745.1 Picea mariana | reverse complement strand
TGATCTAGAACTGGCTGCCATAGTGCATGCCTTGAAAATGTGGAGGCATTACCTCTTGGGAAGAAAATTTGTACTTATGACAGATCACTGTGGATTGCGATATTTGTTTGACCACCCAAATCTCAATGCCAGACAAGCTAGATGGATGGCCCTCCTTAACGAATTTGATTTTGAAATCAAACACATTAAAGGGAAAGAAAATAGGGTGGTCGATGCCCTTAGCAGAAGCATGAAAACAATTCACCTAGCAGCGGTGAGTACCTGCGAGACATATGTCAAGAACAGAGTCAGAAATTCACAGGAGATAGATCCCTTCGTTCAGACTGTGACCCTATACCTACAGCAAGAACCCGCTGGAGTAAAATATGAAGGCTACCAGATGACCGAAGGAGGTCTGCTCACTTATAGAGATAGATTGTATATTTCAAATTGTGACGACTTGAAGAGATTCATTATGGATGAACTACATAAAAGACCATATACTGGTCACCCAGGATACCAGAAAATGATCACTGCCACCCAAAATTTTTCTTATTGGCTTAGATTGAAGAAAGACACAACCAAATATTTGGCCCGATGCATAGAGTGCCAACAGGTTTAAGCAGAACATCGACACCCAGTAGGACTATTGCAACCTTTACCCATCCCAGAATGGAAATGGGAAACCATCTCCATGGATTTTATCACTGGATTGCCAACTTCAACCAAACATAATGATGCCATTATGGTAGTGGTGGATAAACTGAGAAAGTCTGCTCATTTCATCCCCATCAAATCAACCTGCAAGGCGATAGATATCGCCTAGGTATTCATAAAAGAGGTGTTCAGACTGCACGGTATGACGAAAGAGATAGTGTCTGACAGAGACACCAAATTTACTTCCAGTTTTTTGGAAATCACCGATGGTCGGTTTAGAGACTAAATTGTTGTTTAGCACCGCCTATCACCCTCAAACCAATGGATAGATAGAATGAGTGAATCAAATATTAGAGGATATGTTAAGGATGCATGTAATGCATCAACCCAGGAAGTGGGAAGACTACCTTCCATTGGTAGAATTCGCCTAGAACAATGGCTACCAAGCATGTTTAAAGATGAGTCCCTTCAAGATCCTCTATGGTAGGTCGTGTAATAACTCAGTCAGCTGGAGTAATCCTGTAAATATGATTTATTTTGGACCCGACATGTTGAAAGAAATGGAACAACAAGTGACTCAGATAAAACAAAATTCGAAGGTCACCCAGAACCGACAGAAAAGTTATGCCGACCAAAAGAAAACTCCAAGAGAGTTCAAAATGGGAGACCATGTATATCTCAGAATTAAGCCTAGGAGGAGTTCCTTGAAAATGAGAGCTTGTGCCAAGTTGGCACCCCTGTATTGTGGACCCTTTGAGGTTCTAGATAGAGTGGGACCTGTAACCTATCGGCTAGCACTTCCTCCCACAGTAAAAGAATATAATGTTTTCCATGTTTCATTATTAAAGAAATATGTACAAGATGCCAATCATATAATTGACTGGTCTCTGATCCAGGTGGAACCGGAGGGAGAATTTCTACCAAAACCCCAATACATATTGGACAGAAAGGAAACCCCGCTCCGGAACCGAACCATTGCACAGGTCAATGTGCAGTGGACACATTTTGGCCCAAATGAGGCTACATGGGAAATGGAGGATGCCATGAAACAAACATATCCGATTTTGTTTGCATTTGAACATGCATTACATGTTGATAGATAGAACATCGAGGATGATGTTCCTTTAAGGGGGAGGGAATTGTAACACCCTGTTTACCTCAGTTTGTAAAAATAACTGGACTGGCCAAGAACTGTGGCAAACTCAGAAATGTGAATGGACCTTGTGGAAAAGGTCGATGAATGTGAATAGTATTATGAATTTATATTGCAGGACTGCTGAGAGGGGATATGCTGAAAAAGAGACCACGATGGTTGCAGAAAGGTGATGGAAGGCACCTGGAAAGGTGGCGTTAACTTCCACCAAGAATCAATACCGTATTTGAATTCCACTGGCCCGGAGAACCAAAAGCGGCTCGCTGACCCCGAATTAAATGTCTCACAGGATGGTAGGCAGATGGCTCCTCATGAGTTAATGAGGGATGGGGAGGTGAACCGCCCATCCGTAGAGCCGTCAGGCCTAACCGGCGCGAGGGAAATCACGCCACACACAACCTCACAAGAGGATAAGGCATGGGGGATAAGCGATTGGGGGGAGACGCGAGGGGAAAAAGAGAACTCTGGCGATATGCAGAGTGGGTGATAGCAGAGAGGAAGGAGAGTAACCTTCGCTTCTGGTCACTGGCAAACAAAGATGTAGTCTCACAGCATCGTGGTCTCAGCTCGGGGGTGGCTAGTGGTAAATCCGCTGGAAGTCGCTGAGCCTATGGTTGGGTGGAAACAAGCACCCCTCTCAGCAGTTGCATAACCCCTGGTGTTACTTTCTAATAAGTGTTTTGCCTTTGACATCTTGAAATATATGTATGTTGACATTTATGATCATAAGTTGTGAAATTGTGAATGACTTCATTATAAGAATGTCTGTATGGTGTCCTGATCAGTACTGGTAGTTGTATGTATATATGGAAAGACTACGTGCGGCTTATGCTCTCTTATATTGTTATTTATATGCAAACTGATCTAATTTAGACTTCACGCCTGGTTCTCGGAAGAGATACCCTTATTTTCCTTAGATAGTACCCTAGGTATACCTCCCCATAGAGATACCCTCCTTGAAAACATAATCAAGAACTTGGAAGGAGGACGTGAAGGCGCAAGGCTTTAAGAAATCCCTGATAAGTATCGAATCGACGAACGAGATCCCTTCGGGAGATCTGTGGTCACTCACGACTGTTAGAGAAGAAGAAGAAGCTGGAAAGATAAGTACCTTAACCTTGATAGGTGTTGATCGACAGACGAGATCCTGTCGGGAAATCTGTGGTTACTCAGGACCGTTAGATTTGGTAGGAAAAAGTATAATGTTAAACGCCTTACCACCTTGTCTTTCTGTAACTTCGTGGATAGCGACGAAATCGAGATAGTAGATCCCCGAGGTCCATGAGAACATTTGGACCGTTAATTTTTTCCCGCCTAGGAAGTCAGGTAAGAATGCACAAGTTAGGAACCTGTCCGAGCTGTCAGATCTCAGCTGGAAGACCCGACATCCGTTGGATCTGTCAGGAGATACCCGAGGGTTAAACCCCCAGTGAATAAGGGTGAAAGCCCCGAAATGGATTTGGGTCGTTCGATTAAAGGAGGCCACGTGTCGTGAGATTTCCCATTTTGGGAAGTCGGGAATCAGGAACTCGGGAGTTCTGATGACCAGAGATCGAGATGTTATGTGGTAGAAACTCCGAAGTAGTCATAGACCGACCGATTTCGGGAGGCTACGTGTCGAGAGGTTAACCGTTTCGAGAAATCGGGGATCGGGGATTCAAGAGTTCCGTTGACAAGAGGTCGGGCTCTCGCCTTGACAAATCCTGACGGAAGAGAGAGTGTGGTCATGTGGGAGAAGGTCATATTGACCAAGGCATAACCCAAGGGGCTAATCATCGATTTAGGCTTGTTCGACACTTCGGTGTTTCAACACTCAGGATACCAAAGGGCATGTTCCCTCGTGCTCTCAAACCCCGAAATCCAGACTTATAAATATCGAGATGATTAGCATGTGGTTAAGTCCCGATGAACGGACGAGATTCTTTCGGAGAATCTCAGGGTCTATAACGACCGCCATAGGTGAGGAAGGTATGTAAACTTTAAGCTGGGGTGTGAATGTGCCTTAGGGTAAGTGGCGAGCAGATCTGAACGACCAAAGTCCACTCGCCCAGATCTACGGTTGAGGCTTCATTCTAGAGCCCCCTTTCCATTCTGCCTTTAATGGGGGGCGGGGGGGGGGTCCAAAAAGGTGTGGCGTGTAAAGTGGGGCCTGTCTCCTATCACATCACCCACCGTGTCGTGTTTCCCCTCTCGCCACCTATACTCCACTCAACCGTGCGACAGGGCCATTCCTAATGGCTATTTGCTAACCCTGTAGGGATTCATCCCTATTGGCCTGTTGCTAACCCTGTCGGGGTTCGATGGTTGCAGAATCGAACGATTCGACATCACTATAGCGCTAAGGCGCGAAATACAAAGAGGCACCACAATTATTTGACCTGTGATCATGACCCGCGATCACATGGGAACAGAGAGAGAGAAAGAGCGAACTTGCGCTAGGCCTCTGTAAGTGATTCGGGGGCTCTGATTCTGCAGAAATCAACAAAAAGTTGATTATGATAGTGGATATGTGACAGTTATATATATAAAAATATATATGTAAGCTTTATTGGAGAAGAAGATGTATAGAGTTCAATGTTGTTTTTGAACTTATATATATTTTTTTCTTTAACATCTTTTATATATTTTATAAAAAGAAATGGGAATGCATATGGAGTTTACTCAATGGTAAGTGAGATTTTTTCAAAGTTAATTTTTATATTAAAAACATTTAATTTTTAAATTATATAGTCAAAATAAAATATGTGTTAAGATAGATTTAAAGATAATCTTTAAATACTGTATATGTTAAGATAGGTTTAAAAGAAGTATGTACTTGTGTTGTGTTGGTGAAAGAGTTTGATTTTGCATAAAATCTTAGTTCATTTTTAATTTATTGATTTTATTTATGTTTATTATTATTATTTTTTTTATATTTTATAAAAAAGTTATAATTTTTTGAAATTTTAGTTAAATCAAAATTTCGATATTACATGATTGATTTGAAAGTTATTATGCTTATTAATCTTGATTCAAACTATTTCACTTGGCTTCATAGTAATTTCTCTATCCAAAAGTTAAGTTTAATGATTGTTTGTTGTGACTATATAGTGGAATTGGGTCCAAGACAATAGTAAGATTCATGTAAGAGTAGCAAAAATGAAAAGCCATGAGGAATCATTGTAATTTGTTTGTGTAAATCTTAGTTTTCATTTTCATTGGTAGAAGAGAAAAGATGGGAAGCTTGTTGTGGAGTATATAAGTTTGATTTTTAAAAAGTGTACATAGTTCAATGTAGTTGGTATTGTTTAGTTTTCATTAATAATTAAATGCGATAATTGTTTAATACGTTAAAATAGTACACTTATACATTCAATCATTGAAGCTATTTTGTTTTGTTTATGAAAAAGATGATGGTCTTATGCAATAAGAAACTCCCTATTTGTATACATATATTATTTGTAATAAAAAAGTCACTACATATTTTTTCTGTGATCCCTATTTGTATACATATATTTATTATTCCTAATAAAACAACGTTACAAAGTTTATTGTACATATTTTTTTGTGCCAATTGTGGTTAATAGCATTTTGTTTACTTATTTATTAACTATGGTAGTTATAATTTTGGTTACAACTTAAACATCCTAGTTGAGCTTTCATTCTCACATTCTACTAATCCATTTATGTAGTGACATGAGAAGGAGAAGGAGCTTTTGGAAAGGCTCATATGGTGTACCAAGATTAGACATACGTGAGGCAAAGATTACAAGAGTAAATCACTTCAATGTTGATTATGATATAAGCACTAAAATCTAAATTTAAAGATAAAGTGACATAATCTAGTGCCAATTGAATTAGAAGCAGATGGTATGGGTACAACTTTTAGGTCCAAGATGTTGACAAAAATATTATTTCCAAGACCACATACACTAAAATATCCAAGGGAAATAAGGATGATGGCATCAATAAAATAAAAATAGAGGACTCATAATGGTTTTCTTACCCTATGAAGATGGGAAAAAGTGATGGTATGGAAAAATGGCCAAAAGAGGTTATATCATTGGTTCATACAATTATGAACATGTCCCATGCACAAAATTCTGAAACATTAAAGGAGGATGCTGCAAAATTGATAATCAATAAATATTATAAAGGAAGGATTTTGTCGGTTCTCAACATATTGATAGACACATACTTGATTCATTCCATCATGGATCTACCAAAAGTAACTTTGCTTTAATGAAAATGATAAGAGTCAAACTTGTTGATTGAAAGATTCAATGGAGATAGAAATGTGTGTAAGAACATAAGAGGGTTGCAACTCAAATTCATCAAAGATCACCAAAGAAAGTGGGTAAAAACACGTGTATCCACATGTGTGTCCATCAATCCATTTGGATAAAAACATTTGTATCATGTTGGTTGTATGATACCCTTTCCATTGGTTAGAAGCTATTGATATAATTATTAATATAGAAGGGAACTCATATAATTGGGCTGAGTGTGTAGCAACATTATTAGACAATTATGAAGCATACAAGTCGAAGTCAAAATCCATTAGGTTTCTATTTCTCTTGGAATGCATAACAATGGTTTGAATACAAATTTATCATGGGATATTGCAAGTTCCAACTATCTTGTTGGGCTCTTTTATCATTGCAAAAATGAATCAATGATACATTGGTAAAATCTTCCTATGCTCTAATACTTCCCCAACTTCTCTGTAACATACCTTCATTCTAAATATCAAAAGTAGGGTCTATTGGTCTAACATTTCATTGATGGTAGTAGTATGCAAATCAAAATACAACACATTAAGACCATTTACAACATAGAAACCCTTCTTCCTAATTACTATGATAGAGTTTGGTATTATACCAGTCAACATAATGTCAAGCTTTCCATCTTTAAATGCAAGGTCTAGATTGTAACTTCTCTAGACAACAAAATCAACTTGAAGATCTCAATTTAATTAGAACTAGCACTTCACAATTTGCCACATAATACATTTTTAAGATGACGACACTTAAGCATAGATAGAATAACCAAATTTCGATAAGCATTAGCATATGATTCACATACTGACTCTATTTTAGAAGTTCCTCAATCATTTCAACTCATCAATTCCCTAGAATATCTTAGATGGAGGTCTTGTTCTCATCCAAAAGAGGACAATCATAGGGTTTAAAGTTAAGGTCCTTAAGCTTATGCATATAACATATTCTCCCTTGATTATAAGTGTGATTCCATGATTATTAAGATCATATTAACATAAGGATTTATCATTTTTTTTTAATCTACAAGATTCCTGCCTAATGAATATTTAATCTACAAACATCTTGCTTTATTATTCACTAATACGTGGTTATATATAATAGTATTGATGCCAAAAGATGATACAATCCATCATACAATAGAGGTGAATACCTCACAATAATCTTCAAAACAATTTACAATAGTTACACAGTAATCTATGCATAGCTTTAATATAATTTCAAGGGTATGGGGGATCTAGCCTCCTCCCTTCAAGAGACGAATGTAAGAGTAAAATCATTCAAACCAATCAATAACCATCTCATTTAATCCCTTAAAAAGATTCATATAAGATGTTAATACTTTTCATATACAACAAACACAAATTGTCTACTGTATGGGGGATTTGAGTAGCCCTTCTTAACCTGACTGTATTTTCACCTTTTGGGGATTGAACCAAATGAATCTAATTCTAAAATTTGGTGAGAATGTGAATATTGATATCATATGCTTGTTAGAATTTGAATGTCAACGGACATCATATACTTGATGATAACTTGACTTAAGATCAATCTTGGAGAATATTTTTGCATCTTTCAATTGATCAAAGAGGTCATCGATCCTTGGAAAAGGATAATTATTCGTCACAGTTACCTTGTTCAACTGCCTAAAGTCAATGCAAAGCCTCAATGTTCGATCCTTTTTCTTCATAGAGAATATTGGGGTACCCCAAGGTGACACACTTGGGCATATATACTCCTTCTTCAGAATCTCTTCGAGTTGCATTTGCAATTCCTTCAATTTTGGTGTACTCATCCTGTAAGGGGTCTTGAATATTGGGGCTACTCCAGGCATCAGATTGATGGAGAAATCAATCTCTTTTAGGGGGTAATACTGGGATTTATTTAAATACATCTTCAAACTCTTTTAGGACTGCATAATCTTCAATATTTAACACCTTATCTTTAGGTGTCTCTTCCATATGTGTTGCAAACATTTGACACCCTTTTCTGTAACTTTTCTTTAGTTGTAATGTTGAAATCTCTCTGACAGTTACTGCCCTGGGAATTCCCTGTACTTTCCTTAGGTTCTCTTCCTCTTCCCAACAAGTAAATGTCGTATTATAACAATCCAGGATAACATGGTGTTGGTCCAACCAATCCATACCAATTAGACAATCATAGGAACCTAAAGGTAAGATGTTCAAATATTCCCTGGTGCTCAGTCCATTCATGTCCATTGGACATGCCTTAACCATCTCATTAATTTTTCTTTTAGCTCTAGTAGTCAGTTGCACCAACCAAGATTTTCCAAGGCTTCTTCTTGGCAAATGTAATATTTCCACCATCTTAGGATCTATATAACTATGACTAGCTCCCAAATCAATTAAAATAGCAATGGTTTGGTTGTTGATCTTACCTTCCACTTCAATCATATGTGACTGAAACTCATCTTGCTTGTTGTCTAGGGCTACATAAATCCTAGGTACATTTATGTCCATGTCCTCCATTGCATCAACTTGTTGTACATTGCCAACAATCCTCACTTTTTCATCTCAGTTAGGACAATCTCTATACATATTTTCTCCCAAACAACTCCAACATTGAATAGGTGGCTTCCTTGGTCTTTTCCCCTTTGTCTCAATCATTCTGGGTTCTCTAGAAGCTGACTTTCCTTGAGGATTATTTCTGAATAATGGTGGTTGAGTCCCCTTCTTCCTCTATTCTATCTTGTTTTCCTTCTTGTCTTCCCAAGATTTTTGGAAAATTGGCCTTCCTTTATGTTGATCATAAAGGCATTTAGCTCACCTTATGGTCTCCTCCAATGTTTTGGGATCATCATATTGTATCTTATCACTAATGAATGATGGTAGTCCACTCAAATACCTTTGAATCTTAACTGACTCTTCCTTGATGAAAGAAACAAACTTTAGCAGTTATAAAAACCTTCTTTCATATTCATCTATAGACATACTCCCAAGTTTGAGTTCAAAGAAATCCTCCATTTTCTTTTCATAGTATCTCTTAGTCAAGTATTTCTTTTTAAAATACCTCTTGAATTCCTTCCAAGTAACATTTTTCTCATTAATGTGTTGCACCTGCACAAATTGGTCCCACCACATGGATGCATTTCCCTTGAGTTGATAGATGTAAATTCTTCCTTCTACATGTGAAGAGTAATTATGCAATTGAAAATACTTTCTCATGCCTAGCAACTGTCTTTGCATCTTCATCCTTCTTGTGCTCACCATCAAATGTAGGAGGCTTGATTTTGTTCATTTCTCCTTGTAGCTCATCCACCCTAGACCTCCTCTTAAGCTTCCTGAAAGGAGATGGAATTGAACTACTGTGTTCTCTACTAGTGGAATGCCTTGAGTAATTATGGTGATGTCTTCCAACACTTCTTGTTCTTATCCTCTCATCACGAGACCCACAACTTCCTGATTTACTTGAGTCATTATCCTTATTTGTCTTCTTTTTTATTCTTCCCAATCTCTGCATTAACTTAATGTTGAAGTCCTCCTGCTTCTCCTTGGATTTCATAAGCCTCTCATTATCATATTTATAACTTTGGACATCCTTTTGCAAACTTTTAATGGTCTCTACCAAGTTCATGCTTTCTTCCTTTCTTTCTCCATGCCCATTTGAGTTTGTACCTTCATTACCCATATTGACATACATCCCTCTGATCTCATCATCCTTGTTGTAAGCCCCCATGTGTATCTCCCATCCCTATAAACTCTGTGTTGATTATGTCCTGATCTATTGTTGTTAACTCTGCAAAATGTGCAGCCAACAGAACCTGTTAGGCTAATTAATTTAACAATTCATGACATTATGTACAATTCTGATTCAATATTGCATCATAATTCTTTCCTTTGATTTCATGAGAAAATTGACTGCCCGGATCAATTTTCTAGGTGAATAGTTATATCCTACTATTCAAGACCTTTCCAACGCTCGCTTCCATGCTCAGTTCTTAGTCTTGAAGAAATTTATGGTTATTTGAAAATTTTTCCGTTTTTTGAGGGCAATCCTTATACATGTGATCTTCTTCGGGAGCCAAATTAGCTCTTGGACCTGTGCTGGATCCTCTCTTAAGGTTCACATGCCCCTTTGATTTCTCTCAAATGTAGGTTCGTACAAATTAGAAACCCGCAAGCTCCTTCTCTAAGCCCTTTTCTCTCTTGAAATCAATTTTCAGGCACTAGCCCCTTTACTTTGGTTCAAATATCATGTGACCCCAGGCTAGAACCAGGTGCTTACCTAAATGTCGCTTATCCAGAGCTTAAAAAATTTGGACTTCGAAGGTTTCTTCCTCATCACACTCCAAATTCCCCGAATGTCGAGTTGGTGAACTCCCAAATGAACGCTTCTCCGGAGCTTCAAGACTCCAATGCTCTGGAGCTTCAGGCTTTAGAATTTTTTCCCACACAACACAACACACCCCCAAATGATGAAGTGGTAAACCCCCAAACAAGTGCTTCTTCAAAGTTTCGTTACCGGTGAACGAGTTTAAAAAGAGTTTTGATATTCTTTTTAGTCAAAATCTTAGAAATATGATCAATGATTCCTTGGATGTAAGGAAGATAAATAAGAGTTAGAGGTGGGGAAGGGGGAGAGGAGTTTTTGGAATTAGAATGGAGGGTTAAGATTTTTTTTTTATGATTTGGGTCATAGATTAAACATTGGCCACAAGGGCCTTAGTAAGGTGAGCTTTTTCTTTCATAAAAAATTAGGGAGTAGAGATTTGAATGGTTCAAGTAACCAGAGTTTTAAGAATGGTATATTTTTGGGTTGGGTTATGGTGAGAGTGGTGCATGAAGGTATATGTTAGTGTGAGTCTTTTTTCCTGTAGACTTGATGGGTAAGAGTCCCATCAGGTTGATAAGAGATGAGAACATCCAGAAAGGGAATAGAGTTTTCAGTTTGGATTTCCATAGTTAATTGGATATGGGGAGACATTTTACTTAAAATTGGCACTTAACTTTACATATAAGCATGTTGTAATCTCATAATGCATTGTGGTTGATGAACCTTCATAAAGGGTTGGTCCTTTGAGCACTTTTAAACATAACTTTCATTAGTTTTAGACTTGCATCTTTCTATTCTAAGGGACTAGTTTATAACAACAATAACAACCATCATTTAATTTCACTTTGAACATGCTCAAAATACATTACATCTTATGGTGGTGGCCCTTTCAAGGGGTATTGGTTTTATGACATGGCATATAATCTTTGGATGAATTTAGAGTCACATCTTGTTATCCTTTAAGTTTTGATATATGTAACATCAATAGGCTAATTGACATTTTCATTTGTCATTGACATCTATAGCTAGCACATAACTCTTGTGAATGGTGGAATGATTCGATGAATGCTATGTTTCCTAAGTTTCATGGTCACATTGTCACTGTGGACCCCACTCTATGTTAATTTATTGGACATAATCGCTTCATTTGAGAACATTGTTTACACTTGAGCATTTCCATGGTTGATGTTAGTTTTGAATGCTAAGCAAGGTCATTTCACCTATGTGCCATAATCATTCTATTGGTTTTCCAGCATAATCATTTTATAACAAGAATATTTGTTTCATTTACACATCATTAAAGACTTATTAATCTAGCTAACAACTTACACACCTTAATTTGTTTTCAACCTTGAGAGGGAGTTGGTGAAAGTTGCTAATTGTCTTAGTCAATCTAGTCCATGAAACTCTCCCATTGCTGGAACTAATTTGGCTAGATAGACCATATGGATTCCCCACTAGGCTAGGGTAGTTTAACTTTCTTAGTTTGAAGTGTGGGGCAGGGCTACCGCGATGACAGTGGGTAGGTTTCTTATAGTGCCTCTAAGCTCTCTCGTTTAGGTTAGGACTTTTCCTCCTAGGTGAGAGTTTGAGTGGTAACAATGATAACTAGAAATCAAAGGATGCTAATGGGACACAAGAAGGACATTATGTATACATATAGGATGCAAATGTGATGCCAAAACAATGCTCAAATAACCAAGAATGACTCTTACTAGAAGCTTGAGGACACTAATGGGGCACAACTAGGGTGTTAATAATAATATCCTTAAGATGCTAAAATGACACATGTAATAGGATGCCAAAAAGAATCTAGAGGACACTAATGGGATGAAATGAGGACACTAACATGATAACCTCATGGAACAACTAGGACGCTAATGTGACACTAAGTAAATCCATAAGGATGTTAATGGGATGCAATTAGGATGCTACATAAATATGTGTAATGTGAATAGGATGCAAGTAGGATGCGTAATGTGAATAGGATGCAAGTAGGAGAAGCAAGATGTTGCACAAAAATGACATAGAAGGGACACAAGAAAGGATACCTTCCTATTACATCTCAATTCATAGTAAACATGTAAAAATAACAAACAAAGAGGAAACAGTCACTTGAATGCCTTTCCTTCATCAAAATTTAGTTTTATGCTTTCAAAATAAAACAAATTGTGCACATTGATTCATTACCTTTCCTTTAGCACATAGTTAAGTTGACAACACAAGACCCTTTGTTTATTATTATTTTTCGAGCTTAGATCCCATTTTAATAAAAATCAATCTCGATGCAATCTACCCTATTGGATCATTCATTTATGATAGATACAACTATGCCTCACAAATCTTATCACATATTATTGTCAACTCCTTTCTAATTATCTTATCATTCACCAATAAAGTACTAAAATTAACCACAATTCATAATAAATATATTAGTGCCCTAATCAAATTTACATCCACTTAACTAGATTTCTCAAAATATAAAATCCCATTATGGAACCCACAAAGAAAAAACTTGAACACATTTACATCCACTTAACTAAATTTCTCAAAATATAAAATCCCATTATGGAACCCACAAAGAAGAAACTTGAACACATTTGTCTACTTGCGAAAATACAATATTTGATGCTATACAAACAATCTTAACTTTAATAAAAGTATCCTCGTCAAACATATCTTACAACCCACAAAATATAAAATCCCATTATGGAACCCACAAAGAAAAAACTTGAACACATTTACATCCACTTAACTAGATTTCTCAAAATATAAAATCCCATTATAGAACCCACACAGAAGAAACTTGAACACATTTGTCTACTTACGAAAATGCAATATTTGATGCTATACAAACAATCTTGACTTTAATAAAAGTATCCTCGTCAAACATATCTTACAACCCTAGTTGCTTGTACAAATAGATTGGAATGAAAGGCAATGCCCCCATGATTATATTCCAAAGAGATATAACCTTTAAGGAGACCCTCTAGGGCTGTGATTGTCTTTGCTTTATTTTTACTTTGAAAAAAGCTTCCATTTTTTTCGCTGAAGTGGGGTCCATCTCCCACCGAAATGGAAGCGGGACGTGGCCTCACAAGGAATTTTAGATAATGCAAACAAATCCTCTAATATTTTATTAAAAACGATACTTTAAGCTTAAAACATAGAG
The DNA here is from genome assembly GCA_032191745.1 of Picea mariana. Taxonomy (NCBI): domain Eukaryota; kingdom Viridiplantae; phylum Streptophyta; class Pinopsida; order Pinales; family Pinaceae; genus Picea; species Picea mariana. Next base: position 3,657 of record JASDQU010227884.1, on the reverse strand, counting down.
ACTTGTCGTACTCACCCCATGTGGCCCTCAACTACCACGCCAATTCTTGATGGCGGTGTATATAAAAATATTAAAATGTAGTAGGTAAAAGTAGTGGTCGTTGTTGACGGGAGTCTTGGGCATTATCGGTTTTAGAAGGGCCCACATCGCTCACATCGTGGTAAAGGGAGTGAGTTAACTTGGGAGCAATCAAGGGTCTACATTGCTAACATTATGTGGTAAAGGAAGTGGGTTAATTTGGGAGTAATTAACTGTTTATTTTTAAATTTTTGGTTAATTCAAAATTTTAATTGATTTTCTGAGTATCTAAGTTAATTTAAAATGGGACAAAACTCTTGTACTAAGGTCTTGAAATGATCCATGTAAAACTCAAACTACTCTTAAAAAATTGACGATCCATGTAAAACTCAAACTACTCTTAAAAAATTGACCAGATTTAAGTCCGTTTTTTTCAAAAAAAAAAAAATAACTCAAGAGAAAAGATTGCTCTCAAATTAACCTACTCCTACTCCTGTGGTAAACTGCTAAACGTGTAGTGGGGGTTTGGAAAATCTGATCACCAGATTTAACATGTCAGTTGGTGATCAACATAAAGAATATTTATGCGATATTATATCACTGCTAAACGCATCGGTCCACACGGTTCCTTGAAAAACGCGTAGGTCCTCACGGTTGCTTCCTCACAGTCCCGGCTATTGTATGTACGACGACCAGGACTTTTCGTCTTAGTTATCTATATCTACCTGCCCCGACTTTGCACTTGCCTGCCTGCCTGGTGTATCAGCTTCATCTTTCTGTACATCAATGGCAACCGCCCTCCATCGCAATGGCAATTTCTTTTCCTATTCCCTCCTCGGCCTCCTATTATGCGGTAGTGTCTTATACCTCTTACGATGTGTTTCCAACCCATCGTGGTCTCGATGTCAAGAACAATCTACTTTTCCATCTATACCGTCTCTGAAAAAATCATGGATTGCCAGTGTGCCGGAATTGGTGGCGGGACGGAGCATTGCTTCTCAAATAGAAGTCGCTATTCGAACAGTCTCCGTCCATATTGCCATCTTTTATACAAAATATGAGCAATCCCACTGGTGTTTGGAGGAGCTCGACCTCACAGTGAAGTCAAGGGCTACCATAATTCCAGTATTTTACAAGGTCAAGCCACATCTAGTACCAGGATTTGCAGATTTGGTAGATCGGTTTACAAAGGT
>JASDQU010227883.1:8793-24289 GCA_032191745.1 Picea mariana | reverse complement strand
GTAACTCCATGTTGCGATCCCTGAAACTCCACGTCGCAATTTCACATTTTGGCATTTCGCGATTTTGGCAATTCTTGTGATGAGATATCTTGATGCTCCATGTCACAATCCACAAAACTCTGAAACTCCATGTCACGATCCCCGAAACTCCATGTCGCAATTTCACATTTCGGCATTTCACGATTTATGTGCTGAAGTGTTTTGACACTCCAACTCCCGGTAACCGAAACCTACACCAAAAGATGTTTTTTGAATTTCGGCATTTCAGCATTCCTGTGGTGAAGTATTTTGACACTCCAACTCACGGTATCCAGAACTCCAAAATGCAGTTATTTCCTGGTCTGCAAAACTCTTTGTTGATGTGCCTGTTTCAGGATTTCGTTGTTTCGCATTTCGCCACTTCGAAACTCCTATGATGAAGAGTCTCTACTCTTGACTCCTCCAACTCACGGTATCCGAAACTTTGAAATGGAATTATTTCCCGGTTTGTGAAACTCTTAGTTGATGTTCCTATTTTGGGATTTTAGCATTTCGCATTTTGCGATATTGAGAATCCTGTGATGAAGAGTCTCGACTCTTGACTCCTCCAACTCCTGGTATCCGAAACTTCGATTTTCCAGTCTACAAAATTATGAAATGGAGTCTTTGACATGCTCTGATCTATCGCATTTCAGGATTTTCTACCACGAGTTGCTTCCTTGACTCCTGGAGTTTTCGATTCTGATCTTGCCATGCGATCATCATTGCGCTACTGGTCTTGCCACTTTCTCTTGTTCATCATCATTGGACTGAGCTTTCCATCAATGACACACAAATACTCTGCCTTCTGTCTGCCCATAATAAATATGCCAACAGGATCTTGATGATGAACACACAGGAGGTGAAATGGATGATGAAGAAGCTGTGGTTGATATGGAAGGTGAATTAATCAGTGCTTTGGAAGAAATTGACAGACTCAGATGTAAGAAGAGAAAACAAAAATGGTTGTTGATGCAGTTGAAAATGAATGATAAAAAACCTGATGAAGACTTTGCTCTACTAAAAGTGGAGTTAGAAGAGGCAAAGAAAATAGAAGACATTATGAAACAACAGTTATTAGAGAAGAAATCAAAGTGTGAAGACTTAGAAGAAGAGATAGTAAAAGCCATAAAACAAATGGAGAAGTTTAAGGCATTGTATCACCAAAATCTGTCTAGTATTAAATCCTCATAAGAATTCACTTCCATTCTAAATCAACAAAGGAATCCAAAGTTGAAAGTTGGCTTTGTCTATGAATAAGGATCAAGTAGTAATCATTCAAGTAACACAGAACCCATCAAGTTCGTCAAATCCTCAAACATTAACAATAGTCACTCTACAAAAACAAAGAAAGAGAATCAACCACCGAGAAGGAATGAAAGAAAAAGTACCAGAACTGAATCCGTAGATCAGAGAGATTATCGGCATGAAAGAAGTTGACCTCCTCAAAGAAGACATATTATTTCAAGGTACAAAGGTTTTTTATATGGTTATTGTTTTTTCTGCTCTAATTTTGGTCACAAAGCTATAAATTGTTCTATAAGATTTAGATATGAACAATCAAGATATTCGACGAATAACCATCTTCCACAACAAAGATCGAGACAACCAAGCAAAAAACAACCTCAGACTATAAATCATACGATGGCTGGGAAAAGGATGTAGGTTAAGCAACACAATAGTTACGAGCATAACAATCACTATGGTCTTCTATTCAGTGAACCAGAATGTTACATATGTCGTAATTATGGACATAAAGATATAGATTGTCGTTTAACGAATTACAAGCTAGATTTGATTCCCACTACTGAAAATGTCAAGGTTTGGAAGAAGAAAGTAGATGACAAGTGTGGACTAGTGTTATCAGCCCAAAAACAAAAGAATTCTTGGTATATTGACAGTGGATGTTCCAAACATATGACTGGAGACAAAAGTAAGTTTCTAACTTTAAGTGAAAACAAATCAGAGAATGTAACTTTTAGAAATGATGCACCAGAAAAAATAAAAGGTAAAGGAATGGTAAGCCTGAGTAATGGAAAAAGAAAAGCTCAAGATGTGTTGTTTGTAGATGTTTTGAAACATAATCTACTAAGTGTCAGTCAAGTTTGTGACAAAGGATGTGAAGTTGTTTTTACTTCTAAAGACTGTAAAATAAAGTCTTTGAGTTCAGGACAACTGGTTTCAAAAGGGATAAGAGCAGAAAACAATGTCTATGTGTTAAATGAAAAAAAAGAAGAATGCCACTTAAGCAAATATGATGAAAGTTGGTTGTGGCATAGGAGACTCGGAAACCTAAATTTTGATCATATATTCAAGCTCAGAAACAATGGGGCAGTAAAATATCTTCCGAAGATATCAAAGCCACACGACTTTGTTTGTAAACCTTGCCAGATAGGAAAGATTACTCGCACTTAGTTCAAATCTAAAAAACTTCCTTCAAAAGAAAAATATCTCCAGTTAGCACATATGGATTTATGTGGACCATCAAGAAAAGAAGGTACAGGAAAATAACGCCATTTTATGTTGATTATTCTAGACTAATGTGGGTTTCCTTTCTGAAGGAAAAATATGAAGCATTTGAAAAATTCAAAGTGTTTAAGGCTCTGACTGAGAATCAAACAAGAAAAATATTGAAGGTAGTAAGGTCTGATAGAGGAGGAGATTTTAGTTCATGGAACTTCAAAGAGTTCTTTGATAAACATGGGATCAAACGAGAATACACTATTCCAAGAACTCCATGGCAAAATGGAGTCATTGAGAGGCATAATAGATCAGTATAACAAATGGCAAGATCAATGATGAATGAAAGGAACATATCTCATACATATTGGGTAGAAGCAATAAATACAACTGTTCATATCCTTAACAAAGAACATCTCAAACCACATAGTGACAAGACTCCTTATGAACTATGGTTTGGAAGGCCTGCTTTGATCAAACATTTTAAGGTCTTTGGGAGTAAATATTATATCAAGAAAAATGATGAAAATATTGGCAAATATGATGATAGCGCTGATGAAGGTATCTTCTTGGGCTATGCTACAAACAATAAAGGGCACATATGTTACAATAAGAGGCTGCATAAACTAGTTTCTTGTATAGACATAAAGGTTGATGAAGAAGTCCCAATCAGGACTGTAAACATTGTTGAACCAAGCACAAAAGATATAGTTGAAGATGAAGATGAGCAGGTCCAAGGAACAGGAAGAGAAGAATCTGAATCAGATAAAGATATGAATACTCAGGCTGACACAAATTAGCACAAAGAAGCAAAATCACCTCTTAGAATTGTTAGAAAGAATCATCCTGAAAATCAGATAATTGGAGATATAAATAAACGAGTTCAGACAAGAAGGAAATTGATTAAAGACTCAGAACAATCTCATGTTGCTTTTTTTATCTATGACTGAACCTATTTTTTTTTAAAAAGCCAACCAACATGATGATTGGATTAGAGAAACGAATGAAGAGCTTGATCATATTGAGAAGAACAATACCTGGGAGCTTGTCCCTAGACCTAAAGATAAGAATGTAATAGGTTCCAAATGGGTGTTCAAAAATAAAATGAATGAAAAAGGACAAGTTGTTATAAATAAAGCCATATTGGTCTGTAAAGGGTATGCACAAGTTGAAGGTGAAGACTTTGATGAAACTTTTTCACCAGTGGCAACATTGGAGGCCATCAGAATGTTTCTTTCTTATTCATGTCATAAGAAATTTAAAGTTTATCAGATGGATGTTAAATCAACATTTCTTAATGGAGATCTAGAGGAAGAAGTATATATGGAGCAACTTGAAGGATTCTCATTGATAGATAATCCTAATTATGTTTGCAAGTTGAAGAAGGCCTTATATGGACTGAAAAAAGCACCACGAGCTTGGTATTATACACTAGACACATTTTTACAAGACAAAGGGTTCAAGAAAGGTATTGTTGACAACAATCTCTACATTAAGTCTGAAGGTGACAATTTACTAGTTTTTTTGGTTTATGTAGATGATATTATTTTTGGTTGTACTAATGAATCATCTGTCCAGTGGTTTGCTAACTCTATGCAAATATAATTTGAGATGTCCATGATACGAGAACTATCATATTTTCTTGGTTTACAAGTAAATCAGAGTTCTACATGAACATTTATCTCTCAAGAAAAATATTTGAAAGACATGTTGAAGAAATTTCAGATGGAGGATTCTACTCCTTTTAGCACACCTATGGTGGTTTGTTGCAAGCTCAGTAAAGATGATATTTCACTAGATGTTGATCAAAGGACATATCTCTCTATGATAGGCAGTCTTTTGTACATCACAGCATCTCATCCTAATATAATCCAAGCTGTTGGAATGGTAGGTCGTTATTAGTTAGCTCCTAAACAAAGTCACTTGGTAGCTGTCAAAAGGATATTGAAATAATTGAAGGGAACAATGAATTATGGTCAGTGGTATCCCAGAAATCATAATTTTCAGTTAGCTGCTTATTCAGATGCAGATTGGGAAAATTGTGTGGATGAAAGAAAGAGCACCAGTGGAGGTGCCTTCTTCTTGGGTGACTCATTGGTAGCATGGATTAGTAAGAAGCAGGGATCTATTTCCTTATCAACTACAAAAGCAGAGTACAATGCTATTGCTACTTGTTGCACTCAAATTTTGTGGATGATTCAAACTCTTGCAGATTTGAAGGTAAACTATACTGATCCGATTACAATTCAGTGTGATAAAACTACTGCCATTAGTGTCTCCAAGAATCCTGTTCTTCATTCCAAGACTAATCATATCCCAATAAAATACCATTTTCTCAGAGAACAAGTAACAAACAGAGTTGTTCAACTGAATTATATTCCTTCCATAGAACAAATAGCTGATATCTTTATTAAACCGTTAGCAACGACCCCTTTTGGATATCTTCGTCAAAAGTTGGGGGTTATAACTTCTTTTGTCTAATCTGTTCACTTGATCAAGAGGAGTACTTATTGAATATCTATTGTGTTTCTAAGTTCCTCATAGTTGACAGGGGGAGTATGCACTATAACAGCTCAGGGGGAGCGCGTTTCTTCTTTGACATTGATGTTAAAGAGGGAGAAAGTGTGGTAAATTTCAAGGATGCTATAGTGGTATAGCTGCATGTTTTTCAAGGGGGAGATTGTTAGCATGTTTTTAGATAGAGGCAGAGTATGCGTGTTTGTCATTGAGGGCACATGTTTGTCATTGATGGAGAAGATCAGCACGATCACATGGCGAAGATCAACATGATCAGTAACATAGTGATAATAGCAAGATCAACAATGTAAGCTCAGAAGGAGGAAAACAGTCAAAGAATGAAAAAGGTTTCATTTCGGAGTTTCGCAGATCGGGAAATCCAAAGGAAAGAGGTTCAAACTCACGATATGCGACATCGCGATAATATCTTGACCGTTGATTCAAGAAGGACATGTGGTGAAAGCGTGATATTACCTGGACTGTTGGTTCCATAGGAAACATGGTGAAAGATCATCGTTTCGCTGACTGGAACGTCAAAGGAGCGAAGTGCTCATTTGATTGGCGAGTGGTCATATTTCAAGGTCACATCATCAAAGGCTTAAGGGAAGGAGCTAATTGCTAAGTTCCATCTCAGCGTTTGCAACTTGGAGTATCGAGACTCTTCATCACAAGAATTGTGATATGCAAGATCACAAAAAGATCTGGACCGTCAGATCACCAAGGATTGTGGACCATTCATCATGCATGAAGAAGGCTGGTGAAGTGGTGAAATCACGATAAGATCTGGATCGTTGATCCAAGAGTGTTACGTGGTGATAGATCAAAGCTCAACAAAATACCCGGGATGCGAAAGTGTGAAATGCATTTTTGAATAAGGTTGTGGTCACAGCCAGTGGTTACATCTGTGGAAGATGGAGGAACAAGCTAGCAGTGTTAAGCTCCATCTCGGAGTCTCAACGATCGTGACTTGGAGCAGCAAGACCCTTCATCATAGGAATCGTGATAAGTGAGATAGCGATGAGATCTGGACCATCGGATCATTGGAGATCTTGATCGTTGATCACACTCGATGAAGTTTATAAGTTCATGAAATATGAAGTGCCTTTTGGTGCAGCCTGTGGGCACCGCCGGTGGTCACATGAAGGGAAGAAGCTAGCGGTGCTAAGATTCATCTCAGAGTCTCAGTGATCGCAACTTGGAGTGTCGAGATCCTTTATCACAGAAATTTCGAGATGCAAGATCATGAAATTCAAATTCTGTTTAGCGGTCGGTCAAAGCTAGTGGGCATATGAGATAAACGCAAAACCCTGCGGATTTAATCCAACGGTGCATGTGAATTTGTATATGATCAGAGGGCTACTGTTTCACTTCACAGTTAATTAATCAGTTATGATTTAGTTAGAAAAATGGATTCATGATTCTTGATCGGCTGGTGATTCAGTTGTTGAGGCATTTTTGCCCAAGAAGATTCGAGGTGTAACTGATGAGGTGTGTTTGAATAAAAGGAGACATGAAGTGACTGTGTAAGGTTGGTTGTTCTAACTGGAAAAATGTGATGAACGGTAAGAAGATTAAAATTAAAGGTTGCATAGCTTGAGATAAAAATCAGAGATGAGTAACAGTTGCTGAATAGAAAGAAGCAAGAGAAGAATAGCAGAATAGCATGAAGCAGAGCAGAATAGCATGAAGCAGAGCAGAATTGCAGAACAGTTTTTGAAGTAGAGAAGAATTGCAGAAGAGAAAAGAAGGGGTAAGAATTGAGACAATTGTATTGTTTGTTTTTCAATCACTTATTCATAACTAGGGAGTTAGGGTGGTGCTAGGGAGGACTGTGGTCCTCTGATATTCGAGTTGGTGCTTGAATATTAGGAGTAGTAGCTTCCATCTAGTTGTGGCTAGAAAAATAAGGTGGCAGGGTGGTGCTTGGGAAAACACAGATTTTTCTATATGCAAGTTGGTGCTTGTATAAGTGGAAGTAGGGGCTTCCATCCAGTCGGTGCTGGAACACTTAGGGAGTTAGTGCCACCTTCTAGTGGGTGTTAGAGAAACCAGAGAGTTGGTGCTCTCAAACAAGTTGGAGCTTGTAAAACAGAGGTAGTAGCCTCACTTTGAGTTGGTGCTCAAACATAGATGATGTACAGAACTTAAAAGATTGCCTATCATTTCAAAGAAGAAGAGGTTTTCTCCCTTTATGGGTTTCGTCATGAAAATCTATCTCTGTGTATATCTTATGTGTGATTGATTCTCATTATTTATGGTGTTCATATGATGTATAATATTGATTCTCACTTGATGAAATATTAAAAATGGTTTAATAGACTTAACATTGTTTAATCACAGTAACAACTGATTCACCCCCCTCTCTCAGTTGTCTTAGTAATTTCAACAAGGGGGGGGGGAACCTAGTGTCCACACCGTCGCAAGTGCGATGCACATTTGATGTTTTTGCAAGAGAGACAACCTTCAGAAGACATCGCTCTTATGACGATTTGAAATGTATGTCGTAGGTGCAACGATATAAGGTAGTGTGGAGAAAAAAAATGAAAATTTCCTCTATTTTTCGATAGTATGGCCAATTTTGTCCATAACGTCGACAATGGATCGTCATAATTTTTCCAATATGTTGTAATGATGGTCATGTTTCTGAGTTGATGTCGTAGAGTAATCTTTCGAATGGTATTATTACTTTCATAAAGGCTGGTTAGGGAATCAAACATTTCCTTCAATTTATTTATTTCTGATATATTAGGTATCATATGATCCTTTATTGATTTTGTCAAGATCCTCTTGGCCTTGACCTCGAGCTTTTCTCGGCGTCTTCTTCTTCTGGTTTTGGAAGCATCTGCTTGATATGACCCAATAACTCATTCTCTTCTAGAATAAGGAAAACTTTTTTCTTTCAATATCTGAAGTTATTTTCTCTATCCAATCTATCTTCAACTCTCATGTTGGTTGTCATTTTTTGCTGGTAGAAAACCTAACATTGAAAAACCTCCATTTTTCAAACTTCACCAAATTGCACGCTGAGGGTTTCAAGGGGTGCGCTAGGTTAGGGCACACTTCTCTATGGAGTAATTATCCCCAACGACACTGGGATAGTGCTCAACAAGCTTGAAAAAGTATTGCAGCTACAAGATGTTGTTATAGAGATCTTCCTTCCAATGGTCAAACTGTTCTAAAGGTAACCAACTCTAATCCCATGTTATATTTTCCTTAATTACAGAGCATTAGTGTTACTAGTGTTATTTTACATCATTACCATTAACATATATATCATAAACTGACAAGTAACAACATAAAATAGAGACAAAAATAACATAAGAGATTTATCTTAGGAAAACCCCAAAATGGGGGAAAAACCCATCAACCTTTCTTAGATATATTTTGTTCACAAAGAAAGTCCAAATTGATAAACCCTAGCACAAAGGATAGCTCAACTAGAAATACCACCACAACAACAACAAAAACACTATACCAATATAGTGCACCTCCTCAAGGAGTAGCACACAAGAGAGACATACCAAAGGACTAAACAAGAAGAAATCGAGTCCTTGCAGCTACTACATCACCTTCTCCAAAGTTGTGCGTTGATTCTGTGTAGCTGAGAGAGTGTGAGTGAGTGAAAAAAAGAGCTAATACCAATGTTGCACGCATCACCGAAACTAAAGTAGGGGGTACCATATATAGGATGGTGAAAATATTGGTCAGGTCGACTAGAAAGTCGTCTTTACACATGACATTTCCAAGCAATATACCAAAGGGAGTACAAAAGATGCACTTCTTTAAATTCAAAGAGATCTGTAGTTGGTGGCATCGATCGAGGATTATCTAGAGAGCTTGTATATAGTATTTTAATAGACTGAACAAAGTCCAATCGTCCAAGTATACCTCCATAAAATTATGGATAAACTTGTTGAATGTTGCTACCACTATCTGAGAAAACACTGCTGGGGCATTTTTTAATCTGAAGGGCATGATTTTATATGAAAAGGACCCCCATTTGATTGTGAAGGTGTTTTCGGTTTGATCTTCCTCTACGATCCAAACCTCAAAATGTCTAGAGAAACCATCTGTGAATGAGTAGGCTTCCCTACCTCCAACATTCTCCAACACCTCGTCTATGAATGTTATTGGGAAAAGGTCATGGACACATGATGCATTGACGCTTCGCAGATCGACGCATATCCAAATTTTCTCAGTATTTTTTTCTTGAATGACCATGGGACCGATCCAGTAATATTATTCAATAGGGACAATGATCTTGACATCCAGGATGTGATCTAGCTCCTTTCACAGTTTTTATTTTTATATAGGATTTAGATTGTAGGGTATTCTATTGACTGACTTGGAGTCCAATTTAAGTTGGATATTCATAGATCCTAAGGATCTCGTGATGCCCTTCATCTAAAAAAAACTTTGCAAAAATAAGTCTTCATAATTTTTCAAGAGGTCAACCACCTAGGTGACAGTCTCCTTTTCCCATTAGTTTCTTAGTCTTGATAGGGCCATTATAATTCAACATGGTTGTCTCGACCGCCCTTACCTCCAAAGTGTGTTCCCCTTCAGGCTCTTGTATGTAGACACCGCGGTGGTCGTCATTGTCAATGTTGTCTGTATCGATATTCCAACAATGGGATGTTTCTTTCATCTTGGCCACCAGATAGTGATATGAGAATATCACTAGTGGACTAGTAGCTTTTGGCTGCCAATGAAAATAAATTCCTTAACTCGACCAAGAGCTTCACTAATAAATAGAGCGTCCAAAGTGAACTGGGATCTCGAAAGGAACTGGGAAGTCATATGGGTCCAATCACTTGTTTTCCTATGGAGTTTTTCCTGGATGTACTAGCTTCAAGGGACCATATCCATGGTATTGATAAACTAGACCCATTGGGATTGAGGGATATTCTTAGTAGTCCAGTGCTATTCACAAAAGGATATGTGTTCTTGTGGATCCTTAGTCCCCTTATTTCAGTTGGCCAGTTCAAATTCGACGATGGGCTAGAAGTGTAGTTGTATGAACTCAACTGCCTGCTCCCATTTCCGAATATTCAGGCAATGATTTTCCCACCATTTTGTTGGGGTTCTGTGAACCACAAAATCCATGGTCTGGAGTATTTTCTCTGCGGGGACGATCTTCTCGATTTGGACCAAGAATGTGTCCATTGGTACAATACCATCAAATTGTGAGGAAACATAAAGTTTTGACCCTATCCATTGCACTACATTTTTTATTTGGGCGCAATGTTTTGTTGAGACTTCATACAACTTATTCTTCCATCTATCCAAGGCATCTTAAAAATCCATGTCATAAGACTTGACACTCCTCCAACTGAATTCTCCATCTGTGGTGGGGTTGATGTAGTCCTCCCTACATCCCATGGCCTTGTAAATATTTACTCTTCCTTGTCAACAAGCTCATTGTAGTGGTTGCCTTCATATGTATCTAGTGGTGTGACCACACACAGGGTGTTAGTGTCAAATGAAATTTGACGCTTTTTGAAATTCAACACAACATTGTTATAAAAATCCCAGTCGATTCCTAGTAATGCAAGGTATGGATCTAACTCATCCATGATTTCAATGACTTTGGAGTCAGTGTTATTGGACAAATCAGTAGGTGTGGACACTAACATCTCCCTAGATCCACCTGGATCTAGAAAAAAATAGGACAGGACACGACTCTTTCCCTAAGTTGTAGTCATCGAATCTACTAATGAGAAGGAATAAGTGACATACCTCGATATCGCTTCCTTAGGTCTCTGTTGTTCCCGCTTCGCTCCTATGCTCTCGTGAAGTCAAGTCCAAGACAACACAAACCAACCAAAGTGAATATATCATATTATATTCAATGTCAACTTATGCATACGATCAATGAGTTACACAATAAAGTAAGAGTGACTTTATGGGAAAGGGACATGCCGATGTATCATATTAATTGAAAGTAGAAGATACAAACTGATCGCCTTGATGTCACAAGCTTCCTTTCAGTGACCCTTGGCTCCAACACACACACTTGCTCTACACTTGCATGAAGAAGATCCAATTCCTCTTGATAGACCAAATAGAGTCTTCAAGCTTCTGTCCAAGCAGGGTTCTTCACACAATTCTTTCACCAATTCTTCATTCAATCTTGCTTGACCTTTTACATGAGAAACCTTTCAATATATAGGAGAAGGAGAGATGGTTACATGGATGAGGATGATCCCATCAAATCTAAGAAGTCAGTAAAATGAAAACCATGCGAATGCCAACTCATTTTCCAGAAGATTCCCTTATAGAACCCTCGAGACCTCTTCTCCTTTCCAAGCTTAAAAATAGGTTCGAACCCTATATATGGAGCAGACTACGAGAATTTTGCACCCTAAGTGTGGGTGTCCTACGAGAATGAAGGATTATCGCACCCTAGACCATAGGCATCCTGCAAACTCATCTTAAAAATATGTTTTTGCAAGAAGACATGAGCCACTTTTCTCTGGCAAAAAGTCCTTGTTGGGAGCCTGAATAGATCACTATTGAGACATCACCCAAGTGACCAAAATCATGTGTAACAGAATGCCCCCCAAAGTATGAGGCCGGAATCTGTGACAGCTGAAATACTTTGTAAACTGCGTGTGTGTGTCACAACTTAATAGTGCACCTAATCGGAAACCTACAAACAACCAAGCATCTGCAGAATATAATACCAATTCTGAGTTAGGCATTCCCATACTCAGATCATAAATGAATAAAATCATAAATGTAGTTCATGGCCACCAATTATACACCGTGGATCTATGTTGTCGAAATGCTACATAGCCACCAAGAATACACTGTGGATCTATGCGAAAAGACTTGAATTCAGATGACATAGCCACATGAAATACAAAGTGGATCTATGCGCCATAAAAAATTATACATACTCCATCGCATCCTGGATCAACAAGATAAGGCCAGTCTTCAATCCCGTCACCAAAAAGTACGAATCTAGCCATGCGATTACATGTGTTGAAGTTGAGCATGGTAGAAACAACTTGATTACCGGTCATTGATGAAATCGTTAACAAGTGCAAGGGAAATCACCATTAATGTCAATGAATCCTAAGGTACACTAGTACAATCTGATGAATGTGAATAAATGAGATGAGGTCGAACACTCGACAGAACCTCTTGATCAGGGGTCAATAATGAAAAAGAACTATCGAAAGTGAGAAAACCTGCCATTGAGGCATGCAAGTTCCAAGGTACCAGATCATTTCTATGTCTTGTTTCTAGATAATGAGTTGGAGTCAATGGAACAAGACTCGTCACAGGAGGGCCTTGATGTATCCTCCATCAATGACATGAAATAAGTAACAGATTTTGAAGGTGAAATAGAGTATGAATATAGGTTGAAACAGACACAGGGAAGGCCGACATGGTAAGAATGCACAACTGCAGATGGCCGACTCAATAGAGGACTTGGATGAACTTCTCTTAAACATATGAATGACATGACCAAGTACTTGGAAGCAATGACTCAGAGACGACCCAGGATATGACCTTGTAGCAAGTCGAATGAGAGACAAATGGATTTCCCAAACCAACTTCAAATGATGAATAGGGGGTGTCATGTTCAAGAGCGACGCTTACTTCCATTAATATGAATACAAAAACACATCCCTTTCCAAAAATTCCCCCCACCATTTATAGCGAGTACCTCTTTATTTTTACGCAAGCTTGAGGAGGATAACATATGCTTGTCAATTTAAGCTCATCCTTCGAACAAGTCCCTCGGAGTATGTTTAACGAACCCTAAGAAGGAGTGGTTCATTCCCATTGCGGGTCTTTCGATGTTTGTTTAAGGAGTCCAAAGATAGAAAACTCGGGGGTTTTTCATGTTTTAAGAGTCTGAAAAACACTTAAAGAGAAATCTCTTCATTCCTTTTTCATAAAATAGTTCGAAAGGACTGAAAACGTGATAAACTATCGCCCATCGAACATTTTGTTCAGATACTTTTATGAGCGTGAATAGAACAAGGTCGCTCGGCCATCTTTTCATTTTTATTGAGTGTGAAAAGATCTTAAAGGATACTCCTTTGCATTCGTCATTTTCATGTGACCATGACGAGTATGAAAAGTTGAGAAAAGTATACGCAATTATGTTCTCATGTATTTTCGAGCGCGAGAACGAACGAAGACTGAGCTCGAGGTTTTTCTAAAAACCCTAAAAAGAAGTCGTACATGCGACGAAAAATAAAAAACATCCATACTCCTTCGTGTGGACTTCAAAGTTGCTATATCTGCAAAAGGTCACACTAATAGGACTATTACGCATTAGGTTTTATAGACAAAACAATATAAAAATCAACAAAAATGGTAAAAAGTGAATAAATATGGGTAAAAAGGGCTTTTACCATTTTCATTGTGATTTTGCCAAGAACTTTGCCCAATACACCTCATTTTCCCCCAAATTTCATTGCTCGATCATGGGAGGCAAAAGCGACCATTAGGCGAACCATCTCCGTCAACGAGGTAAGCTCCTGATCTTCTACCTTTTCCATGGTTTAGTTTTAGTTTTTATTGGCAATTTTCAAGTTTTTAGGTTCATTTTAGGGCCATAACTTGCGCCGAAGTGTTATCGCAGGCTGGCCATGCGGGACCTACAAGAATCTAGGATTCTCGTAGGCGGCCTTAAGGGCACCTGCGAGAATCTCGCACTGTGCTAAAGGGGCACCTGCGGGGGCTGAAAAATGAAATTTAAATTTGATTTCTGCTCAATAAAAATTATGCCAAGGTTTGAAATAAGTTGCTGACCCTTCTCTTATGGTTCTTTTGCAGGTGTTTGATCATCACAATGCTGGAGTGGCGAGAAAGAGAACATGAGGAAGACAATGCTATTGTTATGGATGACCTGGGTACAGTCACCGCCCTCTGGGACTATGGGTTCTTAAAATTCTTCAGGATTCCGAGTATGAGGGCCCAACTCAGATTGTTGGAATTCCTGGTTCATATGTGGGACATGGACTAACAATTGTTTCATGTGGGAGTCCACACATTGACCCTAGATATCAAGGATATCTATTTTCTAACAGGACTATCACGGTGTGGGTACCACGCTAGCTTGACTCGTAGTCGAGGTGGAAGACTCCTTATGAGTGAGTATTGTCGCCAGTACTGTTTTCCTGAGGCAGAAAGAAGCAAGGGCAAGGTTTCTATTTTGGGGGTCCAAAACTTGACCCTGCGAACCATCTTGTTCACTATAGCACACATGGATGAGAGCGTAGCTCCACACATGGCTCTCCAGAGCTAGTTCCAATATGCCATAGAGTGCACAGAGCCACGAGTCTTCAACTGGTCGGATGCAGTTCTCTGCAGTATGAAGAGGCAATTGACAAAGTGCACGAGGGGAAACTTGAAGCAGTTTGGGTACGGATCACTTTTGGTGTCCTTCTTTCTCGAGAGGGTCTCATTGTTGATATTACAGGTTGATTGGGGTTTACCGGCCCCAAAGGATCTGAGGATGCTGAGGTGGAACTAGTACATATTGTAAAAATTTCGACGCTTTATTTGCGGCATTATGGACAAAATTGTCCATATTGTCGCAAAATAGAGGAAATTAAAAAAAAAAAAATTATATTGCCCGATAACGTTGGTCTTGCCACGTTAACGTCTCTCTTGCCACGTTGATGTCTCTCTTGCCACGTTTTCCACCAAAACATCTCTCTTCCCACGTTTTTGACATAGACGTCTTTCTTGCCACATTTGTGAAGATTGATAGATGTTAACATCGTTCTTTCCACAACATATAGTCATTTATATGTTGTAACAATGAATTATCTATAGTAGATACATCAGATTATCATTGTTTCCCAGACTTGAGTAGCTAATTTAGGAACATTACATCATCTTATTGCAGGTTATCCATAGTTTGGGAGGAGGAGCGATTTGACTAAGAGGCTCTTGGATTTGTTCTAAGGGGGGCGATTTACCTTTCTCTGTAGGGCCGTGGCACTAAGAGGTTGGCTGGGATTTATTGAGGGTCGAACCCTCTCTTTTATGAGTAGTGAGACCATTGTGAGGGAGCCGTGAGGTTTGGAGTAGGACGCATGGCCCTTGAGTAGGCTGCATGGGATAGAGGAGGGCCACGGGCCCCTTTTTGCTGAGCAGAGAGGGTTGGAGAGGGTCGTAGGCCCATTTGGTTGAAGTCATGGGGTTTGGTGAGGACTGTGAGTCAATTTGCCAAGTCGTGAGAGTAAGAAGGAAGGTCGTGGGGCCTCTTGCAGATTCGTGGAGGCTTTGGAGGAGGGCCGCAACCTTGTTTTGTGCATTTGGGGGATCGAAGGAGGCTTGGGGAGCTTGGAGCAGCTTGGAAACACTTGTTGGGGAGGCAGTGGCATTATCCAGGTTTTGTTTGAGTTTTGCGGTATTTTTGCTGATGTATTACAGCTACTGTAGCAGCCAATAGTTGTTTATTCTTGTTGTGTATCAGATTCCATGCATAATAAAATGCCAAAGTTGTCTCTTCAGTCTTATGTGTAAT
>JASDQU010227881.1:0-17288 GCA_032191745.1 Picea mariana | reverse complement strand
GATGAATCATTGGTTGTACAAAAAGTGTTGAGATCACTTCTCTTGAAGTATGATGCTAAGGTCTCCGCCATTGAAGAAACTAGGGACTTGACCAAAATGACAATGGATGAATTACATGGGACTCTTATGGCATATGAAATGAGAACAGGTACAGAAAGTGACTAGACAAACAATGAAGTAACCTTTAAATCCATAAAGAAGAAAAAAGACAAGGATAACGAACTTGATGAAGAAATAAAAAATTTCATAAGAAGGTTCCATAAAGGAAGTGGAATACAAAGATAAGTCTCCTCTCAAATGCTTTAATTGTGGTAGAATAGGACATATTGTTGAAAATTGTTACTATAAAAAGAGAAGTCTCAACAATAAAAAGAGCTTCTACTCCAAGGATGATGACATCTCCTCAGATGAGAGTGATGAAGAAGATAATGATGGAGGAGAAGTCCTCTTCATAACCCAAGAAACCCAGGATGATGATCATAATAATTCTAAAGAAGAAGAAATCATTTGTGAAGAAGATTCAGATGAAGAAACCAACCTTGATTCCTTTTGGGGATACAAAGACAATGCAGAGAGTGAACAAGAAGATGAGAATCTTGAAAAGTTGAAGCATGTTGAAACTAAAAATAGCAATCTTAGAAACACAAACATAATACTAAAAGGTGAATTGAATAGTTGTGAAGAAGAGAATTACAAGATTGAAAATACCATTAATAGCTTGAAGGAACAATTAGAAGATTATGAGAAATTGAAAGCAGAATTGGATCACACAAAAGGGGAGCTACTATTGACAACAAAAAAGTTGAAGAAGTTCGAAAAAAGCACTGAAAAATTAGATGAGATCCTTAGCAGTCAAAGATCTCCAAATGACAAGATAGGACTAGGATACAATGACATTTTGAAGACAACAAAACAAGAGAAGGAAGTTGAAAATGATGAAACCAACACTCCATAACAAGTTGAACAGCAAGATAGAAAACTAGAATTCAAAAGGAATGAGACATTAAGAAGATCCTCTCCCATCAGGTATTAAAGCAATCATTATGAAGGAAAATACAGAAGAATAGATCATGAACCCAGATGGACCACAACACAAAGAAGATCACTTACGCCCAGGTATCAAAATTTCTTTCTTGGACATTGTTATACTTGTGGAAATTTTGGACACAAGGCAATCAATTGTAGAATCAATGAAAGGAATAACTATGTAATCTATATGAATGGTGAAAATAGTAAATACAAAAATGTTCATAGACCTTTCAACATAAACTATAATCCATTTGACCCATTAATGGATCAAAATATTGTATGTTACAAGTGCAATAATCTTGGTCACAAAGCATGAGATTGCAAAGAGATGAAGGAAGATAATCATATGCCAAATGTCTGCATACCAACTACAACATGGAAAAGGAAAGAAATTCCACACAATGAAAATTGTCGAATAACATTAGTCGCTAAAGAATGCAAAGAAGAAGATGAATGGTTCATAGACAATGGGTGCTCATCTCATATGACCAGAGATCAAAGAAAATTTGTCAGATTGAAGAAAAACAGTGGAAATGTTTCATTTGGAGATGACTCATCTACCAAAATACTTGGAAAAGGAACTGTAAAGCTTGGAATTGAAAATGTAAAAGCAAGAAAAGTCCTATTGGTTGAATATTTGAAGCATAATCTGCTCAGTGTCAGCAAAATATCTGATCAAGGATACACTCTTACGTTTGACTCCCGAAAATGTAAAATCTGAGAAAATAACTCAGGAAGATTGGTTGCAACAGCAACAAGAAGACTGAACAACATATACACCCCAAACATGAAGAAGAGAGAGAAGACAGAAGCCACACAAAAGGATTCCAAGGAAGAAAAAGTCCCAAAGACCAAAAATAAGGATGAAGTATTATTGAGTGCCATGTGTTTAGGGGGAGCAACCCCAAAGAAGAAGGTTACCTTTTTCCATTAAACTCAGGGGGAGAAGCCATACCCTTTGCCATTGATGTCAAAGGGGGAGAGAAATTGGGATCATGATGATAGGGGGAGCATGATTTTTTCCATCAATGACAAAGGGGGAGATTGTTGGAAGATTGGTTGTTGTATTGATGTCAACCCTAGTCATGGGTTTTGGACCGCAAGATTGATGAAGGTATTTGGACATGAAGGAAAATGCACATGCAGATACAACACCCATGGATGGATAGTATACATCATGTTGCTTCCAGTGGTATGTGGCACATCACGTGGATCCTCATGGTTGAGGAGAAATGAATTTTTGAAGATGACAAAGTGAATTGAAGAAGGAAGTACATGTAGGCCCTGAAGATAATTAAAGAAAAGAATTACAAAATAAGAAAGTGTCAGGTTGGCCCTAATGTTAAAAAGAAGTGACATAAATGGTATAAATAAACATCATTATACATTCATTTTCTACAAGTCGAATTTCAGAGGAAATAAGAAGAAAAGAAGGCTGGATTTCAAGGGAGGATGAAGTCTTTTGGTGATGTGTTCTAAGGTATGTTATTTTTAGGTCATATTACCATTTTTGCTATAACATTTTTTCTAGAATGATTTAGATGGTGAAATCACTATTGTATTGAGAGTACATATCAAGGTACCTCTGGTAAAATGTTCAACTCTTGATTCAATATAATTATGGAGATACACTATGTGGAAGATAGGGTTTGTGACCAATCCTGAAGCTAGTCAATAAACATGTGTTCCAGGTAAAACAGTCATAACTTCTTCATCAAAAATCCAAATGAAGTGGGACAAATTTTATTGGAAATAGTACGAAATTTAGTTTCTTTTTTGCAAGTTTCAAAATCGACTGTTAATTATTGAGCGCGGGGCATTATGTGCAAGTTCACTCTTCTGAATAGACCAGAATTGAATAAAGTCTACCATTCTTTCTATGACCTTTTCTTGGGGAGGATTCAAGGAGTGAAAATTGGAGGAGTTTCAGGGAATACATTTAGTAATATTATCTACAGAATCAGAGTACTCCAAGAATTTAAGAATTGCAGAAATTGAAGAAGTCTCAGGAAGCATTATCAGGTTCTATGTGATGATTGGTTGATGGTGATGATTTAATGTAAAGTTTTATTATCTCTCATATATTATTGGGTGGAAGGAAGGGGCAAGGATGGAGAGTTCAACTCTCTCTTGATGTTGGAGGATTGTATCTTCCTCATGGAGGTTTATCCCTCCCTTTACATTTGGAAGTTGTAGCTATCTTTGGAAGTCATTACTTCCCTTGAACAATAACTATTGATTATTTATCATATATTGTGCATGGTGTATTGTGGTAAATTGGTGTAACTATTATACTAATGTTCATTTCTCATTGGATATATTTGAATGGTTTAAGTATAAGTTGAAAAAGGTTTTAAATTGTGCTTGATACTGATTCACCCCCCTCTCAATATCAACAGAAGAATCCAGGATCAGTGAAAAAGAGAAACGCCAAAATAAGTACGATGATCAAGCCTTCACAACAAGATTCAAGAATTTCAGGAACAAAAGAAATTTGGTTCAAAGAGGAAGACAAATCAAGAGAAAGATAATTCATAAATACAATGCTTCAACTGTCAAAAGTATGGTCACTACAAGAGTCATTGTCCTGAGCTAAAGAAAAGGAAGGAGAAACACGAAGCATCAGTTACCGAAGAAAAGGAAACTACAAAGAAGACTAAGAAGGATGAAAGAGACTTCTTCTTCTGAAGGTAACACTACTCTTCTTATTTCTTGTACATATCTTTTTTGCATAGTCTCTGTACATATCTTGTATATCTATCTCTTAAAAGATAATATGTTCCAAGAAGAACTATACTTATGGAAGAACAACAAGATAAGGATTGCTATCATTATACAATTCATATAATACACATGAAAGGATACATCAAACAAATCATGTGGAAGCTATTACAAGATAAGTTGAAATCAGAATCAATCATGAAGAGACTTGGAATAAGAAAAGACAGAAAGAAATCAACAATCAAGAGAAAATTTGAGAAAGACTTATGATGTTTTGCAGAAGACAATAAGATGGAAGCGTGGACTCTGTTAGATGAAGGGAGCCGATTATAGGCACTCATACATGAAGTGAGGATTAGGAGGGAGCTAATCCTATGATCCATTGAAGGTGATGAAGTATATATCCATGGTAGCAGCCATGAAAGACGGTACATGTTCAATTCAACCTCAGAAGAAGTCTTCTTCAAAGAGAAGCCTTAAAGTATCCCTGGTTGTCCATCCACATCCATGATTCTATAATGAAAGGAACAAGTGGAATCTTTAGGGCATGGAATCTATAAGAAACTCCATGGACCCAAGAGCTAAAGAAAAACATTAGGAAGAACATGAAGATTCCAAGAAAGAAAGAGAAGCCAAAACAACCAGTCATTAAGAATCACAAGACTACCAGCCTGATATGAACTCACTAAAAAAAATCAAGCAGAGGAACTGAAATTTGTGGTGAAGAATAGTGTATATATGCAAGCATTGCAAGATCCAAAACTAGAGGTTCTCCCAGATGGAGGGAGAAGACTTTGAGGATTACTTGTTCCAGTAAACTAGACATACTTCTACATGAGTCTTTATATCATCTGCAATATCCATGGTTCTACATCATATGAATGCAAAGAATATTCTCCAGAGAATTTGAACAAAGAGAATATAAAGAGAAATCTCAAGACTTTGAGGCATACCAGAAAGAGACCCTTGTATGCAGATGGAAGAAGATAACTTGGTGGAGAACCTCCAGTACACAACAGAAGCGTGGTGAAGATTTTCTATAACAGAGATATTGTATCAATATGATTACTCAGAAGATAAGATCTCATGATGATAGAATAAGTGCCACATAGATATGTTCCATTTTTCCAACAATGATATACTTTAATGATCAGAGCTACATAAAGCCTTCATAGAAGACTAGTGTTCTAGAACGAAGTACATTTGAAATCAAGCATTACATTATCCGTGATGAATTCCAGAAAGGAGAGAGTGGTTCTCCAATACATATCTCCTCAGATGAGCAGATGAGCAGACATTTTGATAAAGCTTCTGTTCAAAATGAAAGAGTTTGTGTACTCAAGTTGGAGCTCGTGGAGATGACTTCCTTATTGAAAAAGGAAGAGATGAATCCCAGGTTCGGAGAGAGAATTGATGTATTAGTGATTGATGGAAAATCATTTTTCAGTTCAAAAAATGGTCAAGGATGAGCAGATTCTTTCCAGTTCAAAAAGTGGATTGATATTTCTAATGGACAGACATTTTCCAGTTCGGAAAATGGTCCAGATTGTTGATGTACCATAAACAATGACTTCCCATTGTGGTTAACATGGGGAGTGGTCTAGGGCAGTCTCTCTTCTTGAGGGTTACTCAAGAAGACTGGCCCGCCTCGTCGGACAATGATTTCTCATTGTAGTTAACATGAAGAATGGTTTGTTTTGGAGGTCGGTGTTGGACAAACATTTCCTCTTGTGTTTAGTATGGGAAATGGTCCAGACAATCATTCCTTAGGGAAGATTCATTCTCTCCAGGTTTCACTTTTTTTAGTGCTGGAGGAATGGCCCAAGGTGGGGAATGGTCTAGGTTCAACAATTAGGGACAGAAATTCCTTAGGGTAGACTCATTCTCTCCAGGTTACACTTTATCTAGTGTCATAAGAATGGCCCAGGGTGGGGAATGGTCCAGGATCATAAATCATGAAATTTATTCTTCCTTTCTTAAGAAGAATAGTCCAGATAGCTCATCATTGATGTCTTACCTTTTTGAGGGAAGATTCTCTTCCAAGATCTCACATATGTGAGTGGAAGAATGGCCCAGATGATTCAATTTATATCATAACATTGTTTCTGTGCAGGTTGATATCAGATGATTGTTGTGAAGACTGTATGTCTCTAGATAGTAGATGTATACTACTGTGATGGATGTGTTCCACTGTTTATGACTATACGTCACTGATCAAGTACCGGTGTTCTACTTGGTGTGGTAGTGTACCACTGGACTGTAGTTGTGTACTACTATGGATAGACACAGTTGTGTTCTATTGAATGATATTTTTTTTATTTCCTTGAAGACTATCAATAGTGTTGAAAATGATTATCAGCTAGATGAATGATCAATGAACATAGATTTCCCAAGACAGAAAATGGTTCAGAACATTTATTCTTCTAGATTAGAAGAATGGCTCTTGTGTCACTCTGTGGAGTTAGCATCATGTTTGATTACTCAGATAGAGTATGGTTCTGAGAGATGGTGCAGCTGATGATACTAATGGTAATGATGGTTCTCATGATCTAGCCATGAGATAGTCTATACAACTATGTTGATGCTACCCGGTGAATGGTATGTTTGTTCTCAAGACCATTATCTGTAATACATCCCTAGCTAGGAGGGAGTGTTGATATTATGGTAGCTACAGGAGGTATTTACCTCCACATGTAAACCTAATGAGAATAGAATACTCCAGGAAGAAAGAAGAAACCCTAATGAGTTGGCTAATAACCCTAGAAGACATTTCGTCTCAAAAGGATAACTTGTATTAGTTTATTAGCCTCCGAGAGAAGAATTCGGCCAAAAGAAATAATATATACTAAATAGACAGATACCCAAAATGAGAAGTCGATCCAGGCAGTTAGATAGAATTACTATAAATATAGGAGGCCAGTCTTCATTTTGGCAGGGCAGTCTTAGAATTGCAGAGCAATACTTGTGCACACTGCAGTGCCCAATTTGGTGCGCAGGTTTCGAGGAGAGCTGCTATTGCAGCTAGCATATCACTTTTGGCTTGGACTATCTCTTGGTTAGGGTTTGAACTATCTGATTAGCTCTTTTTGGTGTTATATCCTTGGGGAAAGGTGCGCTACCCTTTATTTGGATATCTAGCCTAGGGTTTGCTTCTAGAGTGATTCTCTGTCAAGGTTAAGGTGTTAAGAGAGTGGGTTCGACCTATGGTTGGGTGAAAATAACAGTATTTTCAATGGTAAAATGAGCATATCCATTATATTCTAAAAACTACTTCATGGACTGCCACACTCAATGCTATATACTCTACCTCTGTGGTACTCAAGGCCACAGAGATTTTTTTCCTTGTTGCACCAAGAAACCATGGTAGACCCCAAGGTAAAAAAATAACCGTATGTGCTCTTCCAGTCCACTGTGATTCCTACCCAATCAACATATCCCTATAAACTCAAGTCTACATTGGAGGAATATCTCGGGCCATATCCAACTATGCCTCGTAGATATATCAATACATGTTTCGTTGTTATCTAGTGAGTCTATCTCGATTGACTCATGAATCAACTAATGTGCATTCACTGCATAACATAAATTGGGTCTAGTGTTAACTAGATACATCAATGATCCAATCAGTTGTGGATCAATCTCATCTGAATCATCATCATTCATTTTCTTTAAATCCATCACCATCGGTGTAGGCATGGATTTGCATTATGTCATACTGAACTTCTTTAATATCCCCACTATGTATTTTCCTTGACTCAGGAAAATCTTATCGGCACTCTGTCATACTTCTTGTCCCAATAAGTAGTGCATCATACCCAGATCCTTCATCTCAAAATAAAAATTCAAAGCTTACTTGTATCCAACAACAAGGCTTTTTGAATAAGTCACCAAAATGAGGTTCTTGTCACCAACAATGTAATAATATAGGTTTGGATCAACAACACTCTTTCTGGAACCCAAACTCATCAAGAATCCATCCATCTGATGTAGTTTCTAACTCATGGATGGTAGTACAGATGGAAGTATATCAGCCTTACTGGATCAAGTGTCTCATCATAGACATTTCCCTTTGTTTGTGGGAATCCTCTGGCTACAGATCTCGCTTTTTATTTCTCGACACTTCCATCGATTGCATGCTTGATCTTATAGATCCACATGGAAGTCACCGCATACTTCCCTTCTAGTCTTTGAATAATATCTCATACATCATTCTTTAAGATATAGTGGTGTTCTTATGTCATGGAAACTTTCCATACCCGTTCACCTATTGCTTCTCCATGAAAATAAGGCTCATAATCAATGACATGGCTCATGACTGAAAAGTAGCTTGAAAATTTATTTGCTCTCTCGGGATGTGCCTTGAGGGGCTTGTATGTTCCTTTGCCTCCTACAGATTTTGTCGAGCCTAGGAAGGCCTTTTATGCATTACGGCAATATCTCTAGGAATATCAACTGGAATAATATATGTCTCCCTATGAACTGTTGAAGGGGGAGAATGTATTGTCTCACTGTCAATATCCATCTGAGATTCTCTGGATCTTTGAAAGCGTATCTCTTATTCAAAGAAAACATATTTGCTTATCTCAATCTATCTCTCACCAAGGATGTAGATCCTATATGTCTTCGAAGATTCATTATATCCCATAAATGAATCATTTCTCATTGAAGGGTCTATCTTGGACCTCTTCTCTTTGGGTACATGAAAATACATTGGGCACCCAAATATCCTGAAGTTTTCAATCTCAGGCTTCACTTCGGTGAAGGATTCTTTGAGAGTTATGTTCTTCAAAATATGGTGAAGACTCCTATTCTGAACATATACTGTTGTCATACATGCTTCTTCCCACATAATCATAGGAAGACTCTGATCATACATCATTGCATTGGTTGGCTTAATGATGTTTTTGTTCTTCCTCCTTCTTAAATAGTTTTGACTCCCTCTAATTCAAGTGACTCCCTCTGAAGTCATGTGACTCCCTCTAAAGTCTGAAGTATAATCATCTTCCTTTGTTGTTAACCTACTTGAAACAAGGAAATAGATGAAAGGAAAAAAAAACAAGAATATATCCTAGAGGAGAATAATGAGTACATGTCTAGAATAAAAAACAATTTAAGGATTGTTTGTCACAACTACAACACCTACTTGTAATGTACCAAACTTTAGAAATGTAGGTTTAGATGCATGATAATTAAAAACAATAAAACTTGGAGTCTTCACTTACAATGTGTTGTTTCTCTAAATGCATTGAGATCCCTCTAGATCCATGATTGCAGCAAAGGTTCTTTCCTCTTGCAGGTACCCTCGTGACAATAATACAAATAATATATACAAGTGTATACCTGAGAGTACTGATATGATTTCTCCAATTGCACCTAGCTGATCTCTGATCTCCGATGTATTGATGTCATCTTCCTTCTCTTCATCGGTATTTGTCTCTAGTAAACCTTTTTGTATCACCCATAATAAGTCTTCCTCTTGAATTCTTGACTTCTAGGAACTGGAGTTGCTTGATCCATCAAGCCTATCTTCCACCAAGGTTATGTTCATCATATTTTCAGATTCTTTACAAACCCTTGCCAACTAGGCTAGAAAACCTAACAGCTAGGCTAGGCTATAAATATTAGGTTTTTTTGGGCTTATGATTGCCAACAATAAGACTTGAAAGTCAGAAGAACACTGGTGAGATAAAAATATCCTTCAATGAACTGCAAAAACCCTAATTCTGAAATTACTACAGAAAATTACGAAACCTTAGAAACCTTAGGGCCAAAAATTCAAAATGCTTGGAAATTCACTTTGAGAGTCTATGCAGTTGTGTTGAAGGAGGCCATACACTCCTATCCAAATTTCAGCCCCAACGTCCAAGTGTAAAGTGTTGAAATCACTCAAAAGGAGAGGGTCGTACGAATTTATAGAAACCCTAGAGGGTCGTACAAAATTGTAGAAAAGAGAGTATGATTGCTTTAATGATTATGCAATGGGTTGTTCAAGAGATATTCTTTGATACCATGTTGATTTTTAACTATGCTAGGCTCAAGCATGAATTTCATTCCAATTTTAGCATTTTACTTGAACCATAAACAATTGCAATTACACCATAAACAATTTGTTGCAGTAACTAAGATCACAAGAAGAAACACCATGCACAAGTACACAAGAAGTATCCTAGGAAACCCTTCTCAACAAGGGAAGAAAACCCAGCCAATCCTTTTCTATATTATTCAATAGAAATACCTCCCCAACCATAAACCTAGCACACAAATGGGTTCTCACAAAACCCTAGAAGACTAGCGCCCAAGAGAGGTGCACACTTTTCTCAAGAACAAGTGTTTGCTAAAATTTCCAAATTCTCACTTGTGTATGATTCCTCAATGGGTAATTTACCTTTATTTATATTAGACTGAACCTATCAACAGTGGTGTCTATTGGCACAACAGGGCCAACCTCAATAACTCGTAATATAATTAATAATTACCATATCAATTATATTTTACATTAATTATCTTTCACTTTATGGTGGGGCCAACATGTACCCTTTACATCACAAATAGGGTAACAGGTAAGTCTGATTCTTGCACAATATAGCAATGAATCTCATACACCCACTAGTGCTCAACCATTAGGGGCACATCCATCTGTGCTCAGCCACAAGGAGTTGCACATCTCTATCTCACTGTGTCTCATAGGATAATCACAGTCACTAGTGCTCAACCACTAGGATCATGTTCACCTATGCTCAACCACATGAACATCCAAGTCATTAGATCTCTATCTCACTGTGTCTCATAGGAGAATCACACTCACTAGTTCTCAGGCACTAGGATCACGTTCACCTGTGCTTAGCCACAGGAACGTCCAACTCAACAGATCTCTTTCTCATTGTATCTCACAGGAGAATCATCTGGAGTATCAAATCATCTCAACTCTCTGCACAAAGGAGATCAATACATTGTTTCATCTATGTCTTAGAGAGAATAAAACACCCAAGTCATGGAGTTCTACACACAGGGGCACAGAACATTCCATCTCCATATCATAGAGGAACCACACACTCAACTCATGGACTTCCTCACCCCACATAAGGAACAACGTTCCATCTCCGTCTTAGAGAGGAACCGATTAATTATATTTCACTTTATGGTGGGGCTGACTTGTACTCTTTACATAAAAAATAGGGTTACAGGTAAGTATGACTCTTGTACAATATAGCAAGGGATATCATACACCCACTAGTGCTCAGCCACTAGGGGCACATCCATCTGTGCTCAGCCATAGGGATGTCCACATATCTATCTCACTGTGTCTCACAGGAGAATCACACTCACTAGTGCTCAGCCACTAGGATCACATTCACCTGTGCTCAACCACAGGAACATCCAACTCAACAGATCTCTATCTCATTGTGTCTCATAGGAGAATCGCACTCACTAGTGCTCAACAACTAGGATCACGTTCACCTATTCTCATCCACATGCACGTCCAACTCAACATATCTCTTTCTCACTACGTCTCATAGGAGAATCATCTGGAGTATCACATCATCTCAACTCTCTGCAAAAAGGAGATCAATAAATTGTTTCATCTCTGTCTCAGAGAGAACAACACACCCAACTCATGGTCTTCCCCACACATGGGCACACAACATTCCATATTTTTCTTAGAGAGGAACCACACACCCATCTCATGGGCTTACTCACCCCACACAGGGAACAACGCTCCATCTCCGTCTCAAAGAGGAACCACGCACCCATCTCATGGGCTTCCTCACCCCAAAATGGGGCACAGAACATTCCATCTCCATCTCAAAGAGTACCCACACACCTATATCATGGGCACACCCAACTCATGGTCTCTCTCTCAGGTCAACTCACTCAATCTATATTCTGAAGGATGTCTCACGCAAATGTAATCATCAACGATATTCCCCAATTAAGGGGTAATGTGCCAAGAATTAGGGATTAACATAATTCATCAATGGAAAGAATAAAAAACTTATCTTTAATGGTCATTTTATTGATTTCTTGATTTATAAATTGTTGTGTATGTTTCACTGGAACATTTTGACATAGACCCCACCTCAGTAGGGTCCCCTGACCTCCCGGCCTTTGAATCTTATAATTCTTGAGCCAAAATAGCTTCTTGGTCCCTACTAGAACATTGGACACTTAAATACCACAGGTCCTTTTCTATGATCCACCCATGAAACCATGCACTAGACGCGAGATTTCACTCCATGTGACCACTGGCGTGACCACAAACATAACCCCAAAGGGCGCGTCAAGTTTTGCGATTTTGGGACTTTCGTTGCGAGGCACCCTGACTCCTCTGATTCCCGAAACCCCGAAATAGGCTAATGGTCTCTAGATCCTCCCTTTAATTCTTCACTGATGTGACCTTCGACTGTGACCTAGGGCCCAACTTTCAAGCACATTGGGACTTCACGTGTCGTGGGTTTGTGAAGTGGTCCTCTCCCCTTCTCCCAAAATGTGAAACCGCAATGACTGCTTATGTCATATCGATGGTACTTGGTTCCCATGATCCAATGCTCCATATTCTTCCTTCTCTTATTGGGATTTTGTGACTCGCAAATTCTCGGTAGCAGTTCCTCCACTCTCCCAACTCCCGAAATATCGAAATTTCGGAACGCCTAATCAACGACTCACACTCCTCTGGATCTAACGGTTGTTATCCCTCCTAAGCTTGCAAGTGTTGAAAGACACTCAATATTATCCTCTTCGTAGATCTACTGGATCCAATAGTCCATGGAAATTCGGTGTTTCTCCATTCATTAATTTCCACCATTCGTTCAAGCTCTCAATAGTTCTTCACCAAATAACTCGGTGTCTTTCCTCCTGAGCTTGATTTCTGCAAGGTAACTTCAACCCTCATCTTTCCTCTGGAATTTCTAAGTCTCTATCCCTCCTGAGCTTGATTCTTGTTGTAAACTCAAGGATTCTAAGGAATTCTTGTGCGCACTCCTTGTGGCCCTCACGATAATCTCTGATTATCTGATATCTCCAACTCTCCGCACTCCTTGCAATGGAATTTCTTCATCCACTCACTTGGGTTGGAAAAGTCCAAGACTTTTCTCATCCTGCGCACACCTTGCACGACTCTATTCTATACTTGCACTTCTATTGGTATAAGAACAACTCTATCTCTCCTAAGATTTTCTGAGATAAAACTTAGAATCTTGTCAGCGCACTCCTTGCAGAAATTCTCAGGATGAGGAGAAATTGAAACTTATACTCTCCCTCTCACAGACTCCATACATTCAACATGAAATCATACACATAAAGAATTGAAACAAATGCATAACAAAACATATAAGAAAATTGTAAACATACCATTCAATAGATGCAAACAATAACCATAAAAACACCATGAAATTGGATCAAAGCATTCTTATATTAATTCAAGTGATTTTGCACATGGTTTTCTATAGCAACAACTATCTTCTCAAACAACTTCTACAATCACCATTCTTCTCTGCTCTCCTATACTCTCTTTCTCTACAACTTTCTTACAATGAGAATGATAATACAATACATATATGAGGGAGCCTTCTTGAGTTTTCCCTCCTACAACTCTAAGCTATCTTATTGAAATTAAAGACTACAACTACTTTACATTTATTACATTAAATGCCTCCAACCGGAAGATGAGAGCAACACTCAAGATATGCATTACAATTCCCAAAACATTTAAGAGAAATTACATCCGTTCATATATTACATTAATGTTCTTCTTTTGAAATTTAAATGTCTTCAAAATGTGCGTTGGTGTATATCCAATTGTCCTCCACTTGTGCTTGCTTGCGATGCTCCTACATCATATTCCTTTGGCTGAAAAAATTTCATGGACTCCGATCCATGAGCTCCTGCACCCTTTGTCCATGTTTCTGGATATCTTCTCCACTTTCCCAACTGGAATCCTCAATCGAGTGTCCCTTCCATTTTATCAAATATTCAAAATATGTCTTCCTCCAGGTCTTCTTACCAACTCTTTGATCAATGATCTTTTCAACTACATGCATCTATTTGACCCACTGAACTTCCTTTTGATTCTCTTCTCCTCTCTCTTCGTCTTCTTTGTAAGGGTACAAATATGCTATATTGAATATGGGTGATATGCCCACATCATCTGGAAATTCTATTTCGTAAGCATTGGCCTCAAATTTCCATAAAATCTTACATGGCCCTATCTTTTTCATCTTCATCTTGTTATATGTTCCCCTTGGGAACCTTTCTTTCCTTAGATGTTCTAAGACCAAATATCCCACTTTGAATTGAATCTCTCTCCTGTGCTGATCTACTCTACGCTTGTAGTCCTAGTTGGAACTCTGCAACCACTCTTTAATCTTACTATGGAGCTCCTACATTTCTGCTACAAAATCTTCCGCTCCGACACTCCTGAACTCACTCTGCTCTAAGTCTCTCAACTCAGATACTCCTCTTGGCTTCATTGCATACATTATCTAAAATGGGCTCTGTCCTATGCTCCGATTAGGTGAGTTGTTATATGCAAATTTTTCTTGCGGCAGAATCTGATCCCACTAGTTGTGATGTTCAGTTACCAAACTCCTCAATAAGTCCCCCAAACTTTGATTTACTACCTCAGTATGTCCATCCGTATGAGGGTGATATGTTGAGCTAAAAGATAAATTTGTCCCCAGCTTCTTCCATAGTGTTCTCTAGAAATACTCAACAAATTTTGTGTGTTTGTCTGAAACAATACTCTTAGGTAACCCATGAAGTCGAACAACTTCTTTGAAAAACAGATTTGCAATGTGTGTTGCATCATTGGTTTTCTGACATGGAATAAAATGTGTCATTTTTTAGAATCTTTAGACTACCAAAAATATGGAATCACAACCCCTATGTGTCCTTGGAAGTCCTAACACAAAATCCATGCTTACCACATCCTACGACATCTCTCGTATTGGCAATGGTTGATACAACCCTATATTCTGTCTTTTCCCCTTTACGTGTTGGAAAATTCTACATCTGTTGACAAATTTCTTGACATCCATCCTCACCCCTGGCCAATAATACAAACTGTTCAGTTGTGCAAATGTTTTATCATGGCCAAAATGTCCAGCTAATCTCCCACTATGCTTTTCCTTCAAAAGGTTTTCTCTCATAGAACTCTTCGGGATACACAATTGATTTCCTTTGAATAGAAATCCATCCTGAATTAAATATTCAATCCATTGGATCATGTCCCTTAAAACAAGATTCTCACATGCTTCGTAAGCGTCCTTGAAATCTGAATCATCTCTATACATGCCCTTAAGGCTATCAAAACCTAAGGTCTTCACTCGAAACTCCTGCAGAATCAAACATTTCCTGCTCAATGCATAAACAACCTTGTTATAATTTCCATAAATTTTCTTTATAACAAAAGTAAAGTTCTACATAAATTCAACCCATTTTGCATGTTTCTGGTTCAGTTTTTCCTGTCTAGTTATAAACTGTAAGGCCTAGTTGTCGCTATACAAAACAAACTCTTTTGAAACCAGGTAGTGCCTCCATTTCTTCAACGCCTGTATGACTGCATAAAAATATTTATCATACGTGGAATATTTCATCTTAGCCTCATTCCACTTCTCACTGAAGTATGCAACTAGTCTATTGTCTTGACTTAAGACTTCTCCAATCGCAAACCCACTTGTGTCACATATTACTTGGAATGTTTTACTAAAATTTGGCAAAACCAGAACTGGTTGTCCAGTTATCTTCTCCTTTAACAATTTGAAACTTTTCTCTGCTTCCTCTTTCCAATGAAAAGATTTATGTCTATTGTTGACTGTGTCCATCATTGGCAGACAAATTCCACTAAAATTTCTAATGAACTTCCTGCAAAAACTGGCTAGTCCATGGAAGCTTCTGACTTCAAAGATGTTCCTTGGTGATGACCACTCTTTGATTTCTTTTACCTTTTCAGAATCCATCTTCAACTCATTCGAAGAGATCACAAAACCTAAATAAATAAGCTTTGTCTTCATAAAAGACGACTTCTTCAAATTTATCAACAACTTCTCTTGCTACAACCTCCTCATCACTGAAGCTAAATGTCTCAAATGTTCTTCCTCAATCTTACTGAAGATCAGTATATCATCAAGATATACAATTACAAATTTCCCAATGAAATCTTTCAAGACTTCGTTCATCAATCTCATAAAAGTACTTGGTGCATTCGTCAAGCCAAATAACATGACAAACCATTCATACATACCTTCATTCGTCTTGAATGATGTCTTCCATTCATCACCTTCCCTCATTCTAATATGATGATATCCGCTTTTCAAATCAATTTTTGAAAAAAACTTTGCTCCACTCAAGCAATCCATCAAGTCATCCATATTGGGTAAAGGAAATCTATACCTGATGGTGATTTTGTTTAGAGCCCTCGAATATGTACACATCCTCCATCTGCCATCTTTCTTCATACTTAACACTGTTGGCACAACGCATGGACTCAAGCTTTCTCTATTCAACCCTTTGTCCATCAAATCCTGGACTTGCTTCTTAACCTCTTCATTCTTCTATGGCGTCAATTTGTACGTTGCTTTGTTTGGAAAAATTGCCCCTGGTATAAGGTAGATATGATGGATTATACTTCTAATGGGAAGCAACGAACAAGGTAAATCTTCCACCACTATATCAACGAAATTCTCCAGCAGTTCCTGATTTTCCTCAGGTAGATCATCTATTGAGGTACTAGTCAAGATGATTCTAGGTTTTCTTACCACAACAAATTGCATTTCTTGATCTTTCTTGACTTCATCAAGAATTTGTTAAGGTCCTAACCCGCACATAGGTAGATCAATGTATTCGGATGTAATAAAGGTCAATATTAATAAGACCTTTCAATAAAATAGAATAAGGCGGATGTAAGAAGACCTAATAGAAGCTTCCGCTTCTAGAAGGATCTTCCTCTAGATGCTTCTTTTTAGTATAAATAGGATTCGAGGGTATGAGAACCCTAGCTTGGATAATATTGTAACAGAGCGCTGCTCGATTGGAGGTTTCCCCCTCGAAGAGGCCTGTGAACATTGCTATTTGATTCAAAGTGCTACTTCTGTTGCTATTTCGTATATCATTTCTGTGTATTGTGAAGATTATGCTGGATATTTTACTGTTATTCTATCATTTCTAGCATTTCATTTCTGTTCTGCATATTTTATATATCTGGTATCTTGCAAGTGGTATCAGAGCACTTTCCTTGGCAGAAATTGTGGGTATTTTTTTTTTCAGGGTAGAGACGTATTCCAGCGTCTTTAAGCCATAGAGATCTGTCATTACGCGCATAAACCCATGGTTGAGGGATTCATACACGTAGGAAATACAAGTGGTTCTTAAGCGCACATTTGTTGGCCACCCTTGTAACCCCTGTTGGTACCCCTTCGAGTGGTAGCGCATCAGACAGCACCTGTGTATGGACCGGCCTAGATTTTCTGAAGCCATCTGTAGATAAACCTATCGGCCGTCGGACTGCTATAGTGTCACCGAGAATAGCACTCGGGAAGATACTC
>JASDQU010227880.1:0-17288 GCA_032191745.1 Picea mariana | reverse complement strand
GAGTGAAACCTACAGTGGAATTTACAGTGCACCGGGGAGCTGCAGAGGTTTTGGGCTCGGAGGGATAGGACATCCATTGATGTCCTAGGGCTAGGCATTACTAGTCGGCAGGGAGGTTGGTTTTGGGGTGTCCTAAGGAGCAGCATCAGGTTCAAGCTAAGGAAACAAGCGGCAACATCAGGTTCAGGTTAGAGTTATGAATCTTTTGAATTAAATTGTTAGTAAATTTTATTTATTGAAATATTAGATTGAATGTGCTAGATTAAGTGAATTTTAAATTTACTGTTCTGTTCTAAATCAATGGTAGTTTAAATTAAATAAGAGCATTACAGTTATGCTGAGATTCCTTAGCTTCTATGGCAGTCGAGACTCTTCGTCTTCTCTGTAAGTTACAGTCAGTCATCTGTGGTGTCTTTGGCTTTCAAGCCCCTTCCTTCATGTTACCATCGACGGTGACCCAACGCCTATTCAGAAGGTGCTTCCCGATCTCGGTCTAGTGAGTGCTATATCCTTTTCTCAATACGACCTTGGGCTATGAACTTCATGTGACCACATGATTGTGGGCCCATCCATGAAAAATTAAGGTCTGAGCATGTTCTGGCCCCACAATGGAGCACGACCATCGATCTCACGATCTTGACGGTGCTCTTGAATGAACGGTTTAGATCTGTCTTCTCGAGTCCACTGACCAGATCTCTCCTACCTCCATCAATGACTGAGGTTTCCTTCATGATCTGGGCTATGGGAGTTTCAACTCTCAAGCCCTGTTGCTGCTGACTGGATATCTTCTGGAATGGAAGATCTGCTGACATCTATCCTCTTTAATCGATGGTTCTACCTTCTTTCCTTTATGCATGCGCGATCCTTAGTCTCAACGATCAGATGAAACGTGTCCCTCCAAACCAACAGACGAGATCGATTTCACGATTCGGGCTACGGGAGTTTCAATTCTCAAGTTCTCATTTGATCCCAGATCATTTCACTTGGAGTCCATGATCCAACAATGCGTGTCCCTCTCGGATCAACGGTCGATATATCCTTTGTGTCTCTAGACTTTAGAGATTTCAATTCTCAAAATATCGTTCATCCTTCCTTTCTTTTTCTAGGAGTTGACAATCCATTGATGCGTGTCCTCTTTAATCCAACGACTATCCTCTGCTCCGAGACTTCAACCTTCAATAATTCAGGTCTTTGGGTGAGTACTGGTGGTAAAAATCCCGAAGAAAAACTCTCGGAGTGACGTAACTCTTGTGTCAGTCGATGATGTGTCATGAGCCGAGAAACTGCCACGTGTCACTCAGATTTATGGTTTCCACGTCCCTGAAATGTTGAATCAAATTGAGACTTGTCTTTGTCTTATTGCACCATGTGTCCTTACTGACGTAGTCTGCTGACATGGTGTGCCATATGTCCTTCTCAAATCAATGGTCCTTGTTCTCCCTTTGATCGATGGCTGTGATCAAATCGTGATTTCCTCTTGTGAGTTGCCTCGAAGCTCCCAGCTCATGAAACTATGAAATGATTCATATCAGATCAACAATCGAGATCTCTCGGTGATCCGATGACCTAGATCATTTTGTGACTTCACGTATTGCGAGTTTCTACAACTATCACCTTTGACATTCTTGATTTGCGAGTCAGCGAAATGTTGATCTCCTGCCACGTGTCCTCTGAATTCAACGGCTCAGATCTCATCGCGATTTCGCATTTCATGGAGTTGGAGGTTGGCTCACCGCTATTCTCCCGATTCTAGAATTCTCGATATCCATGGGTGCCAAATAAACAGCTCACGCTCCCCATGATCTAACAGATGTCGTTTACTCCTACCCTCCGGCTCTCCGGGCTTCAGGTTTTTCAAGTCTCAAATTGAAAAATCCTCGAAGTGATTTTCTCCAGACTTGAGGATCGTGTGCCACCTATCAGTCTTGATGATGGATGGTACCTTCTTACTTTGGGACTTCGGGTCTTTGAAATGTCCTCTCTCCTATGCTCATCAAAGGCTTAACCTTCGTGCATTTATCTTTGGATCCAGCGAATGAGATCTATTATCCTCTTCTACGCACTCCTCCTGTCTGGACACTGATCCGACGACCATTTTCACTCCTCCTCCCGAGCTTACAATTTCTTTCGAATTAGAAGGCTTTTTTAAGTATTCAAAGGTTCTGGACTCCGAACCTTCTCCTATGGGTCTCGTCTTCGTTGTTCTTGTTTTCCATCGATGCTGTTGTTCTTCTTTTCTTTCCTCTCCTGAACTTACGTTGTTCCTATTTTGCCATCGATGCACACTCTAATATTTCCATCAATGACAAGAACACTCTACCTGCAAACATGCCAACAATATCCCCCTTTGGCATTAATGTCAACCCTGAATTGTTGCACTAATCTGTTTGGACCTCCAACTATAGCATCCGGACCACCACTCCTTTTCTCCCCCTTTGACATCAACGTCAAAGAAAACAGGCTCCCCCTGAGATGTTGCAGTACTTGTCATAGGTATCAGATAATCAACCAATACATAATCCCCCTGACAGGATGACCCTCTTAGGTCAATAATGGGTTCACGCCCAACTTCGCGTGTAGATACTCAAACTGAGATTTTGCAAGCGGTTTAGTGAAGATATCAGCAATCTGATCTTTGGAAGGAGTATAATGAAAAAAAACAATAGTGTTGGTCACCTGTTCCCTCAAGGAGTGATACTTGATGGGTATATGCTTGGTCTTGGAGTGAAACATAGGGTTCTTTGACAAATTGATTGCACTGGTATTATCACAATGAATTGGGATCGGTGCAGTAAATTTTACCTCCAAGTATGAAAGTGTCTGAATCATCCACAGTACTTGGGTACAACATGTGGCAGTTGTAATGTATTATCCTTCTGTAGTTGATAAGGAAATGGAACCTTGCTTCTTGCTCAACCATGATACTAGGGAATCTCCTAAGAATAATTCACCTCCACTTGTGCTTTTCCTTTCATCCACGTAGTTATCCCAATCAACATCTGAATAGATTGATAGTTGAAAATTCTAATTCCTAGGATACCATAGGCCATATTCCATTGTTCCTTTCAAGTATCTGAATATTCATTTGACAGCTAAAAAATGAATCTGTTTAGGTGTGGCCTGATACGTTCCTACCATACCAACAACATTCATTATTTATGGATGGGATGTTGTGATGTACAATAGGCTCCCTATCATAGACCTATATGAACTCTGATCAACATTAGGTGAATCATCATCCTTGCTTAACTTACATCCAGTGACCATAGGTGTGCTCATAGGTTTAGAATCTTCCAATTGAAACCTTTTCAACATTTCTCTTAGATATTTTTCTTGAGAAATAAATATTCCTTCAGACCTCTGAGTAATTTGTAGGCCAAGGAAAAATGATAGTTCCCCTATCATAGACATTTCAAATTCAGACTGCATGGCATCAACAAACCATTTTACCAATGAAGCATTATTACTACCGAAAATGATGTCATCTACATAGACCAACACAATGAGCAGATCATTAACTTCTATTTTGATATATAGATTGATGTCAATTGTTCCTCTCTTGAACCCTTTGTCTTGTAGATACGTATCTAGTCTGTGATACCAGGAACAGGGAGCTTGTTTCAACCCATATAAGGCTTTCTTCAGCTTGCAGACAAAGATAGGGTTATCTGACAGTTGGAAACCCTCTGGTTGTTCCATATAGAATTATTCTTTTAGATCTCCATTTAGAAAAGATGACTTGACATATGTTTGATAGACTTTAAACTGTTTATGACAAGCATAGCCAAGAAACATTCTAATAACTTCTAATGTTGCTACAAGCACAAATGTTTAATCAAAGTCCAGTCCTTCTATTTGAGCATATCCTTTGCAGACCAATCTAGCCTTATTTATTACAATATTTCCTTGCTCATTCATCTTATTTTTGTAGACCCATTTGGATCCTATCACTTATTTGTTTGATGGCCTAGGAACAAGTTCCCAAGTGTCATTCTTTTCAATATCGTCCAGTTCCTCATTCATTGATTTTAACCAATTTAGATCTTCACTGGCTTCTTTGAAGTTCTTGGGTTCCACCATGGATATGAAGGCAATATGTGATTTCTCAGTGTTTTTGATTATCCTTCTCCTGGTTTGTACACGTTTGTCTTTCTCACCAATTATCTGACTTGCAAGATGATTATTTTGAATAATTCTCGAGGAAGAATTTGATGTTGTCTGCTGATTTGAGTTTGCCTGAGTATTTTCATCTTCATTTGACTCAGATCCTTCTTGTTCTGATTCTTGGACCTGTTCAACTTCAACTTCACCTATATCATTTGTTGTTGATTCAATATTGTTTGTCTCTCTTACTGGTACTCCTTCGTCAACTTTTATGTCAATACAATCAACTAATTTATGCAACGTCTTATTATAACATCTGTATCCTTTGATGTTTGTAGCATACCCTAAGAATATGCCTTCATTAGCCCTGTCATCATACTTGCCAAGGTTATCATTATTATTCTTTATGTAGAACTTGCTCCCAAATACTTTGAAGTGTTTTATTGTAGCATGTTTTCCATGCCACAACTCATAAGGTGTCTTGTCACTGTGTGGTCTGAGGTGAGATTTATTAAGAATATGGATTGTTGTGTGTATTTATTCTACCTAGTAGGTTTGACCAATGTTCATTTCATTCATCATCGACCTGGCCATTTGCTGAACTGTTCTGTTTTTCCTCTCAACTACTCCATTTTGCTGTGGGGTTCTTGGAATTGTGTATTCTCTCTTGATCCCATGTTTATCACAGAATTCCTTGAAATCACTTGACATAAATTCTCTTCCTCTGTATGATCTTACTGCCTTTAATATCTTGCCTGTTTGATTCTCAGTTAAAGCCTTAAATATTTTAAATTTCTCAAATGCTTCAGCTTTTTCCTTGAGAAAAGCAACCCAAGTAAGTCTGGAGTAATCATCAATGATCAACATAAAGTATTTTTCTTTCCTCATGCCTTCCTGTCTTGATGGTCCACATAAATCCATATGAACAATTGAAGTGGTTTCTCTATTGAAGTAAAGCTCTTGGATTTAAACTGTGTCCTGGTTAGTTTTTCTACTTGGTAGGGTTTACACATAGAGTCTTGTGGATTTGATATTTTTGGAAGATCTTTTAATGCCTCAAGATTTTTGAGCTTGATTAAGTGGTCAAAGTTTATATGTCCAAGTCTCCTATGCCATAACCATCTTTCATTATGTTTTCTTATATGACACTCTTCTTTATCTTCTTTCAGTACATATACATTATTTTTTTTCCTTATGCCTTTAGCCACCACTTGTCAAGAGTTTACAAATTTTATCTTACAATCCTTGGAAGTGAACACCACTTCACATCCTCTATCACACATTTGACTTACACTGAGCAAATTATGTTTCAACCCATCTACAAGCAGAACATCTTGGGCTTTTCCTTTACCATTTCTCAAACTCACCATCCCTTTACCCTGGATTTTACCTGGTTCATCATTTCCAAAGGTTACATTTCCTGTTTTGCTTTTAGTTATAGACAAAAACTTATCCTTGTCTCCAGTTATGTGCTTGGAACATCCACTGTCTATATACCAGAGGTCATTTTTTTTTGAGCTGAAATTAGTAAACCACATTTTTCACTGTCTTTCGTGTTTCATGTGCTGGCATTTCTAGCTAAAGGATTTATCCTTGGATCTTTCTTGTACTTCTTCACATGGCAGTTTGCAGCTTTGTGACTGAAGCTAAGACAGTTATAACATTCGAGCTCATTGTTCAGTAGGTCAAAGTGATTGGTGCTACATTGTCTATTC
Source organism: Picea mariana (assembly GCA_032191745.1). Taxonomy (NCBI): domain Eukaryota; kingdom Viridiplantae; phylum Streptophyta; class Pinopsida; order Pinales; family Pinaceae; genus Picea; species Picea mariana. Next base: position 11,469 of record JASDQU010227880.1, on the reverse strand, counting down.
ATTGGTTTCTTAGTTATATGTTGTAAATATTGTCTATTTCTTGACCTCCTCAGTTGCATGTCTCTAAATTTAATTTGACAGTTTACAATCTTATGACCAAAATTAGAACAGTAAAAAGAGTAGCCATGAAAGAAATTTTGGTACCTGAAGGATGTCATTCTTCTTGGCATTTTTTGCTCCATCTTCTGATCTCTTTGTTTTTCATCAGGGATCATATTGTCTTTATTAGATTTAGGTGACAGAGTAATCTCATGGTCTGATTGTTTGCTGACTTGGAACTTGATCATCTTTACTGGCTCTTTGCTTTATGGTTGTTTTCTTCTTGAACCATTTACATAACATAAACCAGTCTTCAACAACGAAGATCTCTGTTTGCTCAGAATGTCATTTAGTTCTGCTATGGCTTTAATTCTTGGAAGGTTTTGAAGACACAATGTTTTAAACCTCTCCATCTCTTTTCTAGTTTTCACTACTTCTTCTTCCAAGGCTTCACATCTTTCCTTCTTTTCTGATAATTGTTGTTTTAGAATGTCTTCGATTTTCTTTTCCTCTTCTAATTCCACTTTTAGCAGGGGCAAAGTCCTCATCAGGTTTTATACTTCCTTTCTTGAACTGTATCAACTATTGTTTTTGCTTTCTCTTCTTAAGTCCAAGTCTGTCAATCTCTTCCAAAGTGTTGATCAACTCTCCTTCCAAGTCAACCACAACTTCTTCATCGTCAAAATTACTTCCTGTTATTTTATTATCATAATCCTCTTGGGCCATAAGCATAAATTCATTAACCTTATCTTCACACGAGGAGTCACTATCTGTGTCTTCTGAAGAGTCATCATTTTTTACACATAATTTTTTTTTTGTACCAAATCTCTTGGGTTTGAACTTCTTTTCTCCTTCATAATTCTGATCCTGCTTCTTGTGTGGGCACTTGGATATAAAGTGACCTATCTTTCCACAGTTAAAACATTTGAAGGGAAATTTGAATTGGTACTTTCCTGATCCTTTCTTTAGTCTTCTCACAATTTTTTCTTCAATTTTGTCAGGCTCATAATCCTCATTCTTGTTTTTAGATTTCTGTGGTGAGTATTTTTGAAGTTGTTTGCCGGATAATCCACATGGTAGATATCTTTGGGTTGAACCTATCTGGAAAAGATCTTATCAACTTTAAATGATGCTTCTCTAGATGTGGATTTATCTTTACCTATCCTCATTTCATATGCAATCAACGTTCCTATACGTTGATCAAAAGGTAGAGTTTTTAGATCATTAAGTTCTTCTATGGTAGATATCTTTGGGTTAAACCTATCTGGAAAAGATCTTAAAATCTTTTGGACTAAAACTACGTCTTCAAACTTCTCACCAAGACTCTTCATGGCATTCACTAGTTCTTCAACTCTCAGAAAGTACTTCCCAACAGTTTCATCCTCTTTCATATTTATATGTTCAAACAATAATTTGTAGGTTTGAATCTTGGCATCCTTTACCTTCTCATTACCTTCATAATTGCTAATGAGAATGTTCCACATTTCCTTGGCAAATTCTAAGTGCATAAATTTTACAAATTTTGCTTCTGCAAGCCCACTTAGAATAGCATTCATAGCCTTAGCATTGAAGATGAATTCTAGCTTGTCATCCTTAGAGGCTAGTACAACTGGCTTTACATAACCAGTCTCTACCACATCCCAGACATCTGCACCTAAATCCATTATGTAGGTTCTCATCCTAACTTTCCAAAAGGCAAATTTTGTTCCATTGAACAGGGGGGCCTCATTGGTTGAAGTTCCTTCATGGATAGTCATGATTAAGCTCTAGGATATACCCTTAGATAAAAGGAACCGACTCTAATACCAATTGTTGGACAACTGAGTGGGGGGGAGGGGTGAATCAATTGTTACCGTGCTTAAACAATTATGCTTATTTTAAACTCTTTACAAAGTAATCAATGAAAATCACAATAATGCAGAGAGGTAAGAAATATAATATTCAACATAAATCACACACATGAAATATACAAAGATAGATATTTCTTGAGGAAACCCATAAAGGGAAAAACCTCTTCTTCTTGATATGATAAGTAATCTTTATTTTCTGTACATTATCGTTCTTATGAGCTCCAACTCATTGTGAGGCTACCACCTCTGATTTACAAGCTTCAACTTGCTGAGAGCACCAACTCTCTAGTTTCTCTAGCACCTACTAGAAGGAAGCACCTACTCCCTGAGTGTTCTAGCACCAACTGGATGGAAGAACCAACTTCTAGTCACACAGGCACAAACCTGTATAACATATAAAAATACTTATCCCTTGCACCACCCTGCCACCTTGGTTTTCCTGGCCACAACAAGATGGAAGCTACAAATCCCTATGTTAAAGAACCCACTTGAAACTTCTGAGGACAACAATCCTCCCTAGCACCTCCCTACCACCCTGAAATATAAATCTTTTCTTTTCACAACTTTATCACAGTGATACATCATTTATATATGGATTACCAGTCTCATCACTGTTCTGCTACGCTGCTCTGCCCTTCCTGCATTTGTGTCTCTCTCCTCGCGTCTACTGTGATTTCTGTTCTTCTCTTAGATATGAATTTTTGTTCCTTGCTTCTTATGCGCTTTATCTCCTGCACACAACATGCTTCTACACACATGAATTATAATCCATAGCCACACCCAACTCTTCTCTGTTATGCATTTTTATACTCTATATGCACCTTCTGCATCCTTCATGTGAAATACCTATGCATGCTCTTCACAACGTCACTGTTCTGCCCCATAGGTTGTTCATTGCGGCTCTTCCTTACTCCTCCATGGATTTCCAGCATAATCGCTTCTCAACTCTGTTCTGTATGCATTTCTCACGTCGAGTCTTCTCCTAATTATCATGGCAACTCTCCATCTTCTCTGGCAGTTCTTTTGCCTGTGAGTTCATCATCAGTGGTTGTTATGTTGAGATTCCTTAGCTTATCTGGAAGTCAAGACTCTTCGTCTTCTCTGTCATTTACAGTCATTTGTCTATGGTGTCTTTGGATTCTAAGCCCCTTCCTTCACATGACCACCGGCGATGACCAAACGCCTATTCAAAAGGCACTTCCTTATCTCGGTCTAGTGAGTGCTATCTCATTTTCTCGATATGACCTTGGGATATGAACTTCATGTGACCACACGATTTCGGGCTATACATGAAAAATTAAGGCCCAAGCATGTTCTGGCCCCGCAATGGAGCATGACCATCAATCTCATGATCTTGATGGTTCTCTTGAACGGATGGTTCAGATCTGTCCTCTCGAGTCCACGGACCAGATCTCTCCTACTTCCATCAACGACTGAGGTTTCCTCTGTGATCTGGGCTATGGGAGTTTCAAATCTCAAGCCCTGTTGCTGCTGGCTGGATATCTTTCGGAATGGAAGATCTACTGACATATGTCCTCTTCAATCAATGGTTCTACCTTATTTCCTTTATCCATGCACGATCCTTAGTCTCAGTGATCAAATGACATGTTTCCCTCTAAACTAACAGACAAGATCGATTTCACGATCCGGGCTCCAGGAGTTTCAATTCTCAAGTTCTCGTTTGCTCCCGAAGAATTTCACCCGGAGTCCACGATCCAACGACGCGTGTCCCTCTCAGATCAATGATTGAGATCTCCTTCGTGTCTCTGAACTTCGAAGATTTCATTTCTCAAACTCTCATTCATCCTTCCTTTGCTTTTTCCTGGAGTTGACAATCCAGTAACGCCTGTCCTCTTTAATCCAACGACTATCCTCCACTTCGAAACTTCAGCCTTTGGGAATTAGGGTCTTTGGGTGAGTACTGGTGGTAAAAATCCCGAAGAAAAACTCTTAGAGTGACGTAACTCTTGCGTCAGTTGATGACATGTCATGACCCAAGCAACTGCCATGTGTCACTCAAATTTATGGTTTCCACGTCCCTGAAATGTTGAATCAACTTGACACTTGTCATTTTCTGATTGCGCCATGTGTCCTTGCTGACCTAGTCTGTTGACATGGTTTTCCATATGTCCTTGTCAAATCAATTGTCCTCGTTCTCCCTTTGATCGATGGTTGTGATCAAATCGTGATTTCTTGCTGTGATTTTCCTTGAAACTCCCAACTTGCGAAACTCCAAAGTGATTCATATAAGATTAATGGTAGAGATCTCTCGGTGATCCTACAGACCAGATCATTTTGCGACATAGCATATCGTGAGTTTCTATAACTATCACCTTTGAATTTCCTGATTTGCGAGTCAGCGAAATGATGATCTCCCGCCACGTGTCCTCTGGATTCAACAGATCAGATCTCATCGTGATTTCACATTTCACATAGTTGGAGGTTGGCTCACCTCTATTCTCCCGATTATCAAATTCGCGATATACACGGGTGCCAAATCAATAGCTGACACTCCCCATGATCTAACGACTGTCGTTTACTCCGACTCTCCGACTCTTCGGGCTTTGGGTTTTTCAAGTCTCAAATTGAAAAATCCTCGAAGTGATTTTATCCGGAGTTGAGGATCATGTGCTACTTGTTAGTCTTGATGATGGACGTTCCCTGCTTACTTCGAGACTTCGGGTCTTTGACAAGTCCACTCTCCTATGCTAATCAAAGGCTTAACCTTCGTGCATTTATCTCTGGATCCAATGACTAAGATATGTTCTCCTCTTTTGTGCGCTCCTCCTGTCTAGACACTGATCCGATGAACACTATCACTCCTCCTCCCAAGCTTACGATTTCTTTCGAATTATAAGGGTTTTTTAAGTATTCAAAGGTTTTGACCTCCAAACCTTCTCCTGCGTCTCTCGTCTTCGCTGTTCTTGTTTCCCATCGCTACTGTTGTTATTCTTTTATTTCCTCACCTGAACTTATGTTTTTTCTGTTTCACCATCGATGAACACTTTGATCTTTCCATCAATGACAAGAACAATCTACTTGTAAACATGCCAACAGTTGATTGAAACCAACAACTAGCACAACAACAACTCAATGAGACAACACCAAATTCAAGTACAAATGAACTTCAACTTCCTCTTTCGAAGAAGATCATCAAACCCTAGGAAGAAATCAGAATTAACAAGCACATAACTGGTCTTGTATATCAAAAGGATGTCACCTTTCATAATCTAGATTACACCAAACCGATCCAGTTTCAGAGTGTTGGATTACTTCAACAAAGTTCAAATTCACATGCTTGAGTTCAAGAGCATATTCTGATATGCCAACACTGTTAGCGAGTTGGACACATGGAAGGTTAGTGTTTCGATCTTCATCCTTGCGAGAAATGTGGACAACAAAATCATCCTCCATATGTGTGTTTCAAATGAAAGACATATGCAAGAGTAAAGAATCAATATGGGTGGACAATTTATTCTTGATGGTCATCAACAATCAAGAATATATGTCAGTCATACCGATGAATCCAATATTGAGTATTTACAAACCTTATAGCGGACACATTTTCATCTTCTCACCTTGCACCTGACAGGGGGGAACAACATTGATGATTAACAATCATGCTTCTGGTTTCAAAGTCCTATCAGTTTAGCAATAACAAGCGAGCATTATTAGTTTGTGGTTTTCCTTAAAACACCACTTAGTAGATGGCCTCCAACTTCTGCTAGAAATGATTTTTGGTTTCCCTTAAACCTCTACTTGGTAGAAGACTTTCATATTATTCTACATCATAGTTTATGGTCATATTTAAACCAACATTGAGAGAACTTCCAATTAGAAGAAGACATTGGTTGTTAGCTTCTAGCCAACTTAGGAAATGTTATGGGAACCATTGAGTCTAGAGCAGGGTTCCATAGTTTGTGGTTGTCCTTAAACCACCAGAATGGTTTGTGGTATTCCTTAAACCACCATCATCATTTAGTTTGTGGTCATCCAAAAATCACCAGATTCAGAGAGCACACTCAACCATACACAACTGCACACTTCCATACCTTAACTTCCCACTTTCAGATATCAACTCTCACCTTGGACTCATATACACCCCTTCATATTAAGGGGGGAAATGTTGGCAACGTAATACGTTATGGTTACTAGTAAGACAAAATGTGAACCATCAAGTGAGTATGGAGAGGCATTAGGAGTCCAAGAGACCTTGGGAAATTAATCCAATGGTCATCAAGTATGTACTTATACATGTATGATATCATTAATGAATACAATCTCACACTTGTCTTAATTTCAAGTTCCAACACGAACTGTGGAAGGAAAGTATTTTTATTTTCTTTCAACTCACCCATATTTTAAACTTTCATAAGAAAGGTGGTAAAAAATCCTTTATAAAATTCCTCATCATTTTCTAGGTTGGAATGTAGATATTGTCTTAGGTTTGTCATCCTTGATCCTAATGAAATAAAATTATTTTTTAGTTCCCAAGTCTCAAGGATTAGAGACATTATTTTATTAATAATTTCTCCAAAATATTTTCTAACAACAACGAGTAAGCTTGATGTTCCTCTCAATCTCGAACTAGATTTTGGTGTTCTGTCAAAGCTCTTCAAGGGATGCATTGTAGAAATTGGGATGGAAAATATGGGTGGAAGCATCAAACCACTCTCCAATTCTCTAATTTTTTCTTTCAAGGTGGCATTTTCATTCTCCATTTCATCAACATACATTTTAAGTACTTCCCCTGTAGCTTCATGGATCCGTACAATTCTGGAAGGTGGAACCCCATTGAAATAAAATTCTAAACTAGATTTTCCTTGAACTTTTTTTATTTTTTGGATGAAATTTTTCAAGGACCAATTTCTTTGTACTCTTATCGAACAAATCACTATGAGAACTATACAAAGTCAAGGACTCTTATTCAAATAATATTGGTTCTTGCGTTTCCAATTCTATTGCAACTTCTCTACTTTTCTGAACTCTTTTTTCTTTATTAGGGAATTCTATGTCCTCAATATTTGCATCAAATTCCATGTCTTCAAGTGCAAATTCATCTTCATGTGCGACCTCATTTACTTCTTGCTGATTCATTTTCCTTTTTATCTTATTGGCCACGATAAGTTTATGGAGTCTCTCCACACTTTCCTTAGGAGGGTTATGACCACCTCCATCATCAAAATTGTTAGTTGAATATTTCTTTTTCTCTTGAGTTGTAAGTTGAGGGTTTTTCCTCGGTAGGTCGCTTCTTTGAGAAATATTTGGAGATCAAGTACTCCTTTCATTTAAAACTCTTCCATTCCATCTATTTTGTTCAGTAGTGCTAACCATAATTTCAATATCTTCTTGATTTATTTCAATAGGAATTTCCCGAGGACTCTAGCTATACCCTTCCTCTTCTCCAAATAAAAATGTATTTTCAAATGAAACACTATAACCCACATAAATCATATGATTTAAGAACATTTGATTAGGGTCAAACCCTTTGATTTCATCTACTGGTTTTAAAATGAATTGGTTGAATTGAATAAAAAATTCATCAATGTTTGTAATACTTTTCAACACTATTTCTCCAATCCTCCAAGGCAAAGGCATAAATTGATTTTTCCTCCTTTAATGAAAGAAATGAACCAAAAATCTCTATTTTATTCACACTTCAATTAAAAATATATTGTTTGGTACATAGTACGTGAGGTAAATGGGCCTTTCTTTGGAACAATAAACCCTGATGATGTTAAAATTTTCCATTGCTTCAAAAATTCCTCTTTTATATAGAAATGTTGTTGCTTCTAAAGATAGTCTTGAAGTACTTGGTCCAAAAACAAGCTTCTTAAAAGGAGAAACAAATGAATTATGCACTTTGTAAAAATGGTACATGGCCTTTTGTCTCCATAAGGAAGGGTACCATGTCTAAATTGGGTCAAATTTTTAGTTGATGTGCTTGGATAAATACAACCCTTTAAAAACACGACAATACGTGATAAAAAATATTGAATATGAGGACATACATAATTTCTTACTCTTTTTTAAATTTTCTAGATGAAAAGATAGTTCACCAAAATAATCTTTTCCCAATCAAAAACTTATTTTTCATGAATGGAAAAATATAGGATGTATAGAACCAGATGATGAAGAATAGTAGTGGATTCTTGTCCAGCCATCGTGGTGAAAAACCACACCAATTCTCGATAGGGGTTCCTTGCAAAATTAACCTTGATAGATGATAGGCCTTCTAACATCATGGCTGGATCTTCTAGATATTATTGCAAGAGCTTGAATCCACCATTTCTTGCCTTAAATAATTTTTTAGATTCAGTCCCCTTGAAGGTAATCATTGGATCTAGAAGTCTATGCATTATTTTAAATACAGAAGGACTTAAAGAAATTGAGGATTCCTCCTGAAGTTGAATTATCCATCTTATCAAAATTATATATACACCGAGAAATCAATTCTTTGCAGTTGAATACTTCCGGACATAACCTACTGAAGAAATCATAGATGTCCAAATATGATTAAGATTTCTCTTAGGAAGAGACAATCTTGAAAAATATCTATAGGCTCTTGACCACTGGAATTTATGTTCTTCTCATCCAATTGAGTTTATGGTATCCCCGTAGAACTACTCTCTCCTTCTGGGTTTCATGGTAAATGAATTTGGTGAACTATTGTACAATTTATTTTTCAAAACGTTGTTATCAAGATAATCCCATTTATTATACAATACTTCAGAGCCTTTGGTTCAAAGAGATATTAAGACAAAATAATATTGAAATTAATGGAGGAGAGTCTCGAGAATGTCGCCATTAATTATGACCTTTTACCTTAATCATTTGTTATCTCCATGAGATTCACATTAAATGTTCATTGGAGAATGTGACAAGATTATATGAGGATTTACTATGGGTCGGAAAAGGATCGAAGGTATGCAAAAAAAATATGGAGTGATCATGAACCCGTGGACCTATGGTGATAACTCGTAAAAATGACTAAGTATGAGAACTCAATCGGGATCAATGGTATGTGAAATAAACAATTAAATCAATGTAAACCCATGGACCCGCAGTGAATCTTGAAAATTGGCTAGGTGTTGAGATATCGAGAGAGAAATGAAGTATGAAAAAATGACTAAGTATCATGAATCGGTCAGATGGACTAGTCGTGGTGATAATCAAGTGAATCGGGTGAGTGGATTACACACACGATGAACATTTGAAAAATATTTTAAGTATGGTGCAAAATGGGGATGGCGAAACATGGTGGTTCATTTTGGAAATGACAGAGATTTAGACTTGAATGATAATATGTGATGAAACCACGGTAAACTAAAAAAGAATCAAAGTATTGGTGTAAAATGGATACGTTGGAATACAACGATGCTTTTTGGAGGAGGAAAAACTTTGTAACAAGAATGAAGTTGACTGTAACACACCCGCTATCATATTTTAAAAGTTTTGGGGTTAATCTCCCATAGATGAGAAATCTCCAGAAACCTTCATTAACGAGGTGCCAATTCCTGGTTCAATATCGGGTTTCGGGGTTTCAAATGTCAAAACAAATTCACCCCATGCCTTGCGATCCTCCGAATTCCGATGGCTCCTTACGCATTAACTCCCCAGGCCAAGCCCGTGGTTCACTGCCTTTACGACCATGGTATTACCTTCTGTACGGGGCTACTTCTATTGGAGGTTCGGGATTTCCGTTGTCGTAATTCACGAGTCCTTAGAACTCGCGATTCTCCGATCCCCGATACGCGCCTAACGCATTAGCCCTCTGTGCTATACACTATACCATGTGACCACTTACCATAAGGCCACTGCCCTATAACCTCCCATCGGGATTTCGGCGTTTATGATGACACAACACAACTATACCCGGGACTTGCGATATCCCGATCCCTGATTCTCTCTGGATGCCCGACACGCGTCCTCGCTGATGGACGGTGCTGACTTCGTCGATAAATCGCGGATCGCAATTTCCTGTTGCACAAATTTCTTACCATCGAAGACTCTGATTTCTCGATCCATGACTCTACGGGATCCTCTGACACGCGTCCCTTAGGTTAACGGTTATGATCGCGTCGGGAAATCATGGATCGCGATTTCTGTATGCAAGAGTTTCTTGCCTTTGGAAAACCCGATGCTCCAAATGCCGACTCACCCATATCTCCTGCCACGCGTCCTACCAAGATCAACAGTGGAGATCCCTTCCTCGGGATTTCGCGACTTATCCTGCCCCGTGTCTCTTGTCCTCGGAAATTTCGATTTCCTGATGTGTCAAACGTCATTGGCGCTTGATCTCTAACACCTGTCCCTCCGATGGAAGGTCCAGATCTTATCGCTGTTTCGAGACTTGAGTGGCCCCGATGCCTGGTACTCCGGATCTCTGAGATGGATGATCTCGTGACACGTGTCCCTCTCCAACCGAATGGCTTAGATTTTCTCTCGGGATTTCGAGACTTTCGAAGTCCTGTTTCCCTTGCTCTCAGGATCCCCGATTCCCCGATTCCCGAATCTTCGGGATCTCTTGCCACGTGTTCTGGCTGAGATCAATGGCTGAGATTCTTTCTCCGCACACTAAGGTTTAACCCCGGTGCATTTTCTCGAGATCTGACGGTTGTCGGGACTACGATCTAAGATCCAACAGTTCAGATCATTTCTCCTGCACGCTCCCCTTCCAGAAGTTATACTTCGTGGAACTCCTCCTGATCCAATGGTTTTCGGGATTTCTACTCCAGATCCGATGGCTCGGATCACTTCCTCGCACGCCTACCCCTGCGCTTAACCCCTGCACAGTTTCTCCAGATCCAATGGCTGACGGGTAATTGGACCGAGATCTAACGGTCTAGATTCGATCGTTTGGGTCTTGGAGTTTACGATCCCAATTTCTCGTTGCTCACGATGATAGAGGGCAAAGGAGCAGGGTATGTAACGCTCTCGTTACTTCCATCAATCGAATGGTCGTGAATGACCATGGGTACCCTGACAAGATCTCATTCGTTGACTTATCTCATCTCACAACATTACTATCTCGGAACCTTAATAGGATCGTTCCTCCTCGTACAGGGTTATTAAGACCTGTGCGTTCGAATCCTTATTCTGGGTTCTGGGTGAAACTTTTCGAGGAGGGAATCTCTGTGAAGATATCCCTACCAGATCATTCCCAGGAGTAGATACAGGAAGGCAACTTCCCGAGGATGGCTGGACATGGTTAGCTTCATTTTATCGATGAAATTCGTGCATGATATCCTTTGTGATAAGCATATATCAACCTATTCATATCAAACATTACGCGGACACTCGCATGCCGTAAATCCTTCACCATTTCACCAGTTCTATGAGCTAACATCTACTCCATATTCACAATTTCTATAGAGACATTCTTACACAGGAAACATTCACAATTTCACAAGTTCTATGCACATATGTGACAGCATATTAATTTCAAATGCAATGTAAGCAAAACACTTATCAGAAATAACTTCAACAATGGAAGCAACTGCTGAGAGGGGTGCTCATTTCCACCCAACCGTAAGCGTAGTGACTCCTAATGGATTTACCACTAGCCACCCCCGAGCTG
>JASDQU010227877.1:0-11521 GCA_032191745.1 Picea mariana | reverse complement strand
ACGAAACTAGACTTCTACACTCCCTATCACAGACTCCAATGTTTGGTTTTGAGTGGCCTTGGAGAGTTTCCTCTCCAACCTAATCCAAGGCCCTAGTCCTGAACTAGTGTATGAACCCTACAAACAAAAAGTCTAATAGATTTTAAATTAGCGTTGCTTTTATGGGATTTTTTACATCATGGGGTATGAAGGTGAAACTGATGATGTGTAAAGACTCAAAGAAAAAATGAATGAAAAAAGATGGAAACAAAATGCTTTTACTAAATGCAAAAATCAACAAATTTTCACAAAGAAAGACTTCTTTTTCTTTTCAATTTTTCTAAGATTTCATACAACAAACATAAAGGAATTTCACTCGAATACGAGCTACTTATGCTCTAAATGCACTGCAGAAACTTACGAACAAAAAGACTTCTCCCTAGCTATTGATGCAAACACACAATCTTCAAACAAAGAAGAAAATGAAAAGATTTTTTTTTTCTCTCTCTTTTTTTTTTATTTAAGTGCTAATCAAGCAATAAAGGGACAATACCGACAAGCACAAAACCAAGAAAGACAAATTTTGGATTAAAGCGCAGATCACAAAGAATCAAAGTAAAGGCACACAATGGCAATAAAGAAAACAAAGACTCTCAAGACTGTCTAAAAACCATAAAACAAATTTTTCTTTTTATGTTTTCTTGTCAACTATCAACTAAGAAAAAGTAGGCTAAAGGTAAGAGGACCTAACCTACTGGCACACCTGAGACTCACACACCTGAGAGGAATACTTCTCATCAAATGAGGGGATGACTGCCCCACCTTGACCGAAAAGTAGCCTGTCAAGCACGCTTCTGTCACTAAAACAACACACGTGCGAACGCGTGCTGAGCTAAAACAAGATGCGTGTACCTACTAGCTTCGACTTAACAGAAAACAGACAGACAAAGAAACATAAAATCTAATTTTTTAAACTACCCAAAAACCTCAACTAAATCCGGAGCCCCCGGACCAGGTTCCCTACTAGCTTCGACCTAACAAAAAACTGGTATAAAGAACCAGGTTCCCTGCTAGCTTCGACCTAACAGAAAACTGGTATAAAGAACCAGGTTCCTTGCTAGGTTCGACCTAACAAAAAACAGACAGACAAAGAAACATAATGCCTGACCAATGAGGCAGATTACGATGATGTAAATCTTATCTGAATTGGATGCAGATCCCTCCTACCATCATCCACTTAATGGAGACCTCATCTACAACTTGTGTGAAGGAACAACTTGGCTCTACCAACCTATCAACATTGATTGTCTTAATCACGTTTTATATTTTCGAAGGAAAAATGAGAGGGAGATGCCTCTCCCTTCCTTGAATGCACACCACTCGTGCTAATCAGTTGGTGCGCGCTGAGGTGGAGCGATGCTCCTGCATCACTTTGTCTCTTTATTTCTGTACCTCTTGGTTAAATCCTACCAGAATCCTATCTTCTTCCATATCCATTAGTTGATTGAGACTTTCCTTTAATGCACCTCTTTTTGTCATGTTGGTGATTGTTTCTATGTGTAGACTGGGTACCATAAATTCTAATGGTACTACTACTTCCTACCCATACACCAATTTAAATGGTGTATGTCCTGTCATCTTTTTGCATGTAGTCCTGTATACCCATAATACTGCAGGTATATTCAAATCCCAATCATCCCTGTTGATATTGCATATCTTTGTCAGAGAATTATCCAGGATCTTATTGAAGGCTTATAATTTTCCATTTGCTTAATGATGGTATGGTGTACTCGTCTGATGATAGACTTCAAACTCCTTAGTCATAGCCTTGATAGTGTTGTTGGTAAAGTGAGTACCTTAGTCACTCATCAAAATTCTTGGACAACCAAATCTAGTGAAAACTTTTTAAAACAAGAAGTGTGTTGTTGTCTCTACACTGCAATATTTGACTGGTGCTGCTTTTGCCCATCTTGTTAGGTATTTTGTCGCAGTAACGATATACCTTTCTCTTGATATTTTTTGCTGGTGGGTTAATTGGTCCCACAAAGTCTATTTCCCATTTTTCAAATACCTGCAAATTTACTTGTGGTCTTAGGGGCATCTCATCCCTTCTATTAGCTTTACCAACCCTTTGACAGATATCACATCTATGGCAATAGTCCTTGGCATATCTGTGAATTGTTTTCCACCATAGTCCTACGCACAATACCTTCTGCATGGTATCATTTCCTGCACAATTTACTCCAGCTATTCCCTCATGAGATTCTGCCAAAATCCTAGGCCTTCCGTGTTCTAGTACACATCTTCTCAAAATGTTGTTGGTGCCCATATTGTATAAATCTCATGCAATCAGTTGATATCATGCATTTATGACTACTATATTTTTCTTCTGCGTAGTGTTAAACCCTTTTGGCACAGTCCCTCTACTCAAGTATTCAATGATGTCAGAAAAATATTCATCATCTACTTGGACTGAAAATAACTATGCATTAGGGAAGTTGTCTTCCAAGTTGGTAGGTTCTTCTCCATTTATTATCCTTGAAAGGTGATCCAATTATACATTTAGCTTCCCTGGTTTGACTATCACTTCAAAGTAAAATTCCTGAAATAACAATAGCCATCTATAGATCCTCCCCCCCAACACTAGCTTGTTGACTAGGTATTTGAGAGCTGAATGATCTTTGAACATCTTAAAGTGTTTTCCTAACAAGTAATGTCTGAACTTCTAAAGTGCATAGACCATAGCTAGGCCTTCTGTTTATGTATTATTATAGTTCTGCTATGATTCTGACAGTTTTTTGCTAGCAAATGCTATAGGATGATCCAAATCCCCTACTCCTGGTTGCACCAAAATTTCTTCAAGTGCTATAGCTGATGCATCTACATGCACATGGAATGTCTTTTCCCAATATGGGAATACTAGAATAGGTGTTGTGACAATATTTTATTTTAGGGTGTCCAAACCTTGCTGACATTCCTCATTCCATTGAAGTTTAGTATCTTTCTTTAATAGATTCTCCATGGGCACAGTGATCTACGCATAAATTTTTATAAATTTTATGTAGTAGCATGTATGTCCCAATGTTGTTCTCAACTGGCGCACCGATTTTTGTGGTGGTAAATTAACAATAACTACAATCTTAGCAGGATCCACCAATAACCCTTGTTTATAGACTATATGTCCCAACAATATTCCAAAAGGTGTCCCAAAAATGCACTTCTTGATATTTATTGATATCTGACACTGCCTGCATCTTTCCAACATCAACCTTATTACTTCCACTTGGTATTTTAACAGACTGTATACAATCCAACAATCCATATGCACTTCTAAAAATTGATGTATGAACTCCTTAAAGGAAGCTATTACTACTCTTGAAAATATGGTTGGTGCATTCTTCATCCCAAAAGGCACGACTGTGTATTGTTAGGATCCCAATTCTGTGGAAAAATTGGTCTTGTACCTATCTTCTGGGGCTATCTTGATCATATGGTAACTTGAGAATCCATCTGTAAATAAGTAGGCCTCCTAGCCTCCCACATTCTCTAATACCTCATCTGTGAAAGGGGTGGGAAAAGGGTCATTTAGGAAAGCATCATTCGGTTTCCTTAGGTCTACACAAATCCTTATCCCATCTTGTTTCTTTTCTTGCACTACCATAGGGATTATCCATTCATATTCCTTCACTTGTTCTATGATGCCAACTTCTAACATTCTATCAATTTTTACTTTCACTTTTTTCTTATATATTGGATTCAGTTTATAAGGTCTATGTATGAAAGATCTAGCTTTAGGTTTGAGAGGTATCTTCATCTATCCTAGATATCTTGCTATGAATTTCATCTCTGTAAAGGTCATTGTGAACATGTCACTATATTCATGCAACAACTCTGTTATTCGTTCCACTATTTGTTCATGCCAATAGTCTCCAATGTTGGCCATTTTGGGATTCTCAGTTGTCCCAATGTTAACTTTCTTCAGTTTGATAGGTGAAACAAATACTTATGATTCCAAAGATGGACCTTCCACCTCTCTTTCACCTTCAATTTATGTAATCTGAATATTGCACGGATCATCTTCCTCTGGTGCTTCTTCTTCCACATGATAGTATGACAGTAGTTCCTTAACTCTTTGCCTGTTCTGTTGTTGATACTCTGTAATAAGTTCAACCTCTGGTTCATCAATAAATATCACCCCTCTTATCTATTTGAGTGATGAATCAATGTTGGGGTTATCATGTTCAAATGATAAGGTGACTATACATTTTTTCTGTAATTTTGTCCATTCTGTCGTGCCTCTGTAGAGTTCCTAGTCTACATACCAGTTTGTTGGAATTCCTTCCAATGTATTGATGAAGTGATGAAGCCATTCCCTTGGTGGTTTCATCCTCCATCATTTTTTTCATCTCTCCAAATGTTCTACTGGTGTCTCTTGTCCATCGTATCTATGCATCTTAGTGCTCCCCTTCTCTGCGTCGAATATAATGCATAGTAGTCTCTTACATTGGTACTAGTCCTTAATTGTTTCTTTGTGCACACCCCACCATCTTGCAGGTGTTTCCTTGAGTATAATATCTAGGGATAAGAGCCTATGATTCTCTAACACTTCATATTTGTATCTTGTTAGGAATTATTCTAATCCATTCACCCCATTAAAACTGGGAGGTTCTCTTATATCTGTACCTACCCATCTTACTGCGCGGTCTATTATTGTGCATCATATTGTGGATACTTCATGTAGTCTCTGCTACCATTTTTCCAACCCTGTATCTAAATCAGAAGCACATGATGTGATGATCCTCCAACTGATTACTTCATTTGCAATTGGATTGACATAATCTTCTTTGCGTGCAGTGGTTTTTCATAACTGGTTGATTTCCTTCAGGTCTAAGCAAGTGGGTTCCACAAACCTTTCTCCTTCTGATGGATCTAATGACACAATGGCTCTGTATTATATTGATTCAAATTCCATCTTCATTATCTTCAAGTTGAATATGTCCTGGTTATCAAATGCCCAATCTAAGCCAAGCAATGTTGGATAGGGTGTTGTGCCACCCACTATTTCTATCACTTCAAAGTCTGCCTTAGTGCACAATCCATCTAGATCTACTATCACACCCTTAAGCCTTCAAATTGGTAGAACTTTGTGTTGTTTTTCTAGCTTCAATTGGACATATGAATAGCCTAGTGTAGGCTATCCCATACAATTCCATGTCTTCTTGGGTAACACATTTACCTCAGAGCCTAAATCTAGTATGATGTCCCCCATATTGAAATCTCCAATGTTAGCATTCAATTTGAATTCCATGATTGTCCTCCTTCTTGTATGGAGGTGATTGACTGTTTTCTTTTCTAACTTCCCATCTACCTCTGTGTTACATTTTTATAACATATTTTGCAACATTTTAACAGATGATTGGTCATTCGGTAGCTTAACACATGATTGTAGAAAATTATTAATGGTACTTACTTGCGCTATAGGTGGTACTTCATTGGCATGGTTCACTGATAAGGGAATCTCATACATTGGTATGTTCTAAGTATGTTGTGTGGTTGATGTAGATGCAACATCTTGCTTGAGGAACTCCTGTCTTCCCTCAAATATTCATTTTTATTTCGCCGCATTGAACTGTTTATGTGGTTCAATATTCCTCTTCACCCATTGGTGTTGCACTAACTCCTATCTTACTGTGTCAGTTCCTGTCTTAGCACCTCCTCATGTGACTATGTTGATCCATCATCCCTCGCCTCTACAAAAATCCACTGAACATTTTGATTGTTCTTTTTTCTCTTTTCTTGAATATTCCCCAATAATTTTGGACATACCTTAGTATCATGGTCTGATGCATGACAATAAATGCATGTCACAGGCGAAAATGGGAATTCCCTTTCATAATGTCATGGATGTTGGAAGTTGTGGCACACTACTGGACCTATACCTCTTCCAAATCCTCCTCTACCTTGTCCTCCACCTCTATATGATCATAGGGAATTGTATTGAGGCACCTGATTATACTGCGCGGGGTTATACTGTGGTTTCACATTATTATACTGAGGCTGCACAATGTTATACTGTTGTTATGCAATGTTGTATGGAGGTGGTACTTGGTTAAACCAAGGTGAAACTTTCCTTGTCATCATTTCTTCCTGCACCTTATAGGTGTCTGACGTTCTCTCCCGCATCAAGTCCATTGTCCTAAAATATTTGTCATCATGACCCACTGATTTGAAAAAGTTGCAATATGAACTCTTGGGTACTCTCTAATACTTCTACATCATTAGACAATGATATGGATCATGTCCATCTGTTTTACATATCTCATACCATGGTCCTCCTGTTGGAAAAGGGTTTGGTATCCATGTTTCCATGTACTGCACGAAAGTTGGGAACTCATTCTTGTGATGTCCTTCTTTCCTACATGTGGTACACCAAAAAAATTCTCTTTTCTCTTTTCTCTTATTCTGGTTTAGTTGAAATTGGAGTTTTTTCTGATCCTCCTTGAACTTTTGTATTTCTATATTTGTCTTTTGATATTGGTTCTCTTTGAGTTGTAGGGTTGCATGTAGAGACTCTGCCTGCATTTGAAACTTCTGCTGCCTCAAAGGGTATTTCAGATGTGGTAGCAGTGAATTCAAAAATATATGTCTATGTTTCATATTCGTCATGACAGACTTCAATTTTCCCTTCAGTCATTTGAACCTCTGATCAATCTCCCAAACATGCTCTCATGGTTTTTGTTTTATCTCAATCATCTCATTCATGTACTGATCTTATGAACTAGGCTTGTAAAATTAATTTATCATTAGTTTCTTGACATCTGCAATCGTCCTTGTTGTTCTTGGTGAATTGTTTATAGCTAAGCTCGTGTACCAATCTAGTGCGCGGTCTCTTAGCATGAAATCACAGAAAAACACCTCATGCAGGTCATTAAACACGTACTTTTCCAGATATTTGTGTGATTTTATTTTAGGGTTTCTTTTGTCCTTCTGCACAAACTCAAGATCATTGGTTTTTGGGCATCTTTCAATATCCACCTTCATTGGATTCCATGGTCTGAACATTCCTTTTTATACCTTCATTCTCTTCGTGATTCTTTCACGAATCCCACTCACTCAATCCCATGTAGTTCCAACCAGAAACAAAACCATTTCTTGGTTGTTACTCCTTCTCTAGCCACTTCTTGGGCTGACCCAGGTGTTGAGGGGTCGAAAATCCTTTAAATCAACAGTAGGAACCAAACCCACTTAAGAGGCTCAATTAGATTCGTAAGTGTTTGATGAGTGGAATGGTTCTCTAGATCTTTGATCCGACCGATTTATCGATGGGATTTATGGTTGACTGAAAAGTGTATCTTTATATGAAAAGTTTCTCCTTCAGGTTAAGTGATTCTCTTTTGTATTTTTATACTCTTAAATAATCCAGGTAAGATAAGGATAATGACATAAGCCAGCTAATAAAGGGAAATTACTAAATATTGAATAATGATGAGCTTAAGATGACCCTTATACCTCAGCATGCAGACAACGGTAATCATACCTATTCCAAGCTTAGAAATAATACTTTTACTTGTGGACATTCATCATTGACTGAGCTAACAATTGTAGAAAGAAAAAAAAATACATAACAAATATAAGTGTAAGAAAATTAGTTCTCTTAGCTCTACTATCAATCACATATCAACACATCGATTTCTTTTCATCATCTAGAAAAAAAGAATTGTTATAGTATTGAAATATAACTTAATAATAAATACAACAACTCTTAATCAATAAAGCAAGACTATCAAACTCAAATACAGAAACAATCCCTCCTCGATCCAATCAAATTGATGCTTTAGATGAAAAAATTGTCTTTGGTTCTAAACAAAACTTCTTAATTAAAAGTCACGCATAAATAATTCTTTTACAATTATGAAAAAAAAGGTCTTTCCCCAAAACAATCGACCATTTGCACGAGGTCGATCTCCCTATTTATAAAGAATCACTTATCTAAAAAAAACTGCTAAAAGTTGTGTAAAGTAAAACAAAAACGACATGTGGTAGACTTTATCTCCTCGTTCTCTTGAGATCATCTGATCTTTTACTGCAGTGGATGATTTATTTCATACTCCGCACACTTGAAGAAAAGGTCTTCAAATGTGTTTGCATGAGGAAACCTATGTTGATCCATTTGTGTAGAGAAGACTTCCTTTATCTCCATTGCTCGTTCTCTATACCTTATGAGCTTGACACTTAAGCACTATAGGACTGTGAGAGATTTGATTGGGTGTTCCATGAACTTCTTTACTTGAACTTGAGTCATACTTGAAATATGTGATATCTCTTCCTCTTGTTAGCACTCTGTAAATTTTGTCCAGCTGAATAGACAAACAACAGAGGTAACTATTTCAACCTAGTTTAGAGTTGAAACACTAGCCTGCTCAACTCAGAGAGAGCTCTCTCGTGTCACTTGATATTTCTTTGGAAATTTGTGGCTAGATTTTAGTTTTTTTGGGGGGGGGGTTTATAAAATTTGTTGGCCAAGAAGAGGAGGGACACTCAAGTCTATGGAGTCAAAATTTATGAAAATGAATGAAAACATTGGCTAGCCAATAGAACTCTCCAGAGGATAAAGGCTAAATGAGGCAATGAAACTGAGTTGTAGATTTAGATTTGCAGAGTGTAAGAGGAAAGGGGAAAAACAAGTAACTGCATCAGAGCATTAATAAAATGAATTCTGAATTAGTTAGGAAGAAATACACATAGTTTAAATTGCTTCAGCCGAGAGCATCAAGGGATACATTTTGGGCTTTTAACTATTCAATTTAAATAGAAGAAAATGTAAATGGAGTTAAAGAACAGAGGAAATACAAACAATGAAGGAAGAGAAAACTCATATCATAGCCATTAGAATATTTTCATAAATAGTTCAAAATGCTTCTGCAAATGTATTCAATTCAGTCCCAGAAAAATCACAATAGAGTCTAGAACCACCAGAATTGTGCCCTTGCACTTCTTCCCATCCTTAATACACTCAGAACCTCTAATACTTATAAATTCGAGTTCCTTCAATGTGCAACCAGTTACAATAACTGAAATGAAACGTTATAGCTTCTACAATGATTACAAATGGCATTTTTCAGAAAAAAAATGTTTCATGATCCCTGCAGATTCCTTTGACGCTCTAGCTCCTTCCTCTGCCACGTTCTCTTTGAAATGTCACTTACACTCTTTCAAATATAATTTCATTTATCCATATTCTCATTTAATATTTGGGAATAATATATTTGAATAAAATATTCCCAAATATTTTTCTATCCTGTAGAATTAAATTTCTAGTGGCTTTTAAAACCATTTATTGTTTGGACCAATTCACCATTTCACTGTAAAAAACATTTACTGTTACAATTTCCCTGTGAAAAACATTTACTGTGTAATGTTTTTCCAATTTATCGTTTCACTGTGTTTTTCCAGTTTACTGTCTTTGTTAAAATACCTTTTATCTTCTTCTTTTACTTCTGTAAATCTTTGGATAAAGACTTATCCAAGTCTTTGTTCACGTGCATCTTCCCATTTAAATATTTTGCATGGAAATCATCATTAATTTCTTTAATTTGTAAAACTTAAATCTTACCTCCGTAAAACCTTTTCACCGTGAGGAGGAATTTCATTTATTAGAAATTCCATAATTGTTGTTGCAATGTACTCCTGGAAAAATCTTGGGCATTAAACATGTGATAAATGGTTCATTTATTACATCGGGCTTGGGATGGAGTGGTTTAATACAAACTGCTTTTACCTCCGATGTGCTCCACGTAAAAAACGTGTCCACCGAATAACCCACGGTAGTTTTCCTCAGATCGCCTTCACATAATTAACCTCCTCGCTACTTCAATCCCCAATATGTATGTGTGCCCTCCATCCAACCTTTGACTTTTCCACATTATAAATTGAGATTTGTGCCCATGATTTGACATGATGCCGCAAATTAAATATTTGATCAAATATTAATATAAATATTTTAATATAAAAATATTTATATTAATAATAAACCCATTTTTCTATTTTTTAAAGATTTTGTGCATATGAGGCTTAACACATGACTTTGTGGATAGGATAAGGGTTCTTAATAAAATAAATATTTTTTATTTTCAACAGGAATATGAAAATAAGGGTAAAAATGAATGAAGTGATGAAACTAAGGGATTTAGATAAGCATTAAGTCTAGGTATAGGTTTGAGATATTCGCCACATTTTTTAACTCATGGAGGACATGACTATTTTTAATGATTAGTTGAGTGAAGGATTTAGGTGATGGGAGCTTGACAGAGCTGGTGAAAAAAATTGAAAGTCTGAGTGGAAAAATAGCACAAGGACAAGACACTTTGGGAAAAATTAATACAAATTAGTAGGTGATAACATAGGCTCCTATTCGGGATGTTATCCTCCCTATGAGGTAGCAAAGAACAGTAGACCATGTGCATGATCCATTGGGATGCTCCCAAAACATGTCTTTGTACCCTGCTCTGACATGTCACCAGTGTCTGCTGAAAACCAAACTCTGCACACTGCTCTCAACTGGATAATGAACACTGAATACACTGCTAAAATCTCACTCTACACACTACTGGAAATCCAAACTGAAAAATGCTTGACCAACGAGCTTATTTTCATACTCCTATCTACTCTAAAAACCATTGAAATGAATACTCAATCAAGTGATGCTAAAGTGCCAATGCAACCAATCAAGAAATTGGCTTCCCGATTTTTCTCCGATCACATCTTTCTTAAGAAGGAAGACAAATGTAAAAGATGGTAGCTGAAAGAAAAAATTGAATCCAAAATCTGAGCTTATGAATGGAAAAAAATCCTCCTTCAATGATGACTCTAATAGGATGGCAATAGGATCTTGAAAACCATGAAAAATCATTTCTTCTTGATGAGCAAAAACATAAAGACAAGCCTCTTTCATAAGTGTTTGTTGCTCTTGCACTATTTCTTGAGTTCTGAGAACATTTTCAAATGAAATGGCAGCAATAGGTTTGTCTAATTTTCCATGCATCTCAACAAAATCATTCATACATTCTTGAACATCTTCAAATATGATAGCCATATCATGTGCGTCAAGATTTTCCTCTTGTTCATCAAACCATTCTGATTTGGTTTTATTAAACTTCTGGAAATTTGTTTGAGTATTGCCATTTTGACTTTCAAATGAATTAATAGAAATAATTTCCTGCTCATAATCTTCTTGCAAATGTGAAAATCTAACATCATGCACTATTTCACAGTCTAGAGTTCCCATGGATGCACTTTCAAAACCATGATTTTCAAATGAATAAAATAAAACCACTGCCTCTTTGTTAAGCCCTAATATTGGCTCATTACCCCTTAATTGGGGCATATTATATTAGTAATGTTATTTTATTTATGTCGGCTTTAGGACATTAGTTGTAATTATACCTCTTAGTCTCCTATATATACCAAGGATACATTTTCATTTTGAATCATCTTGTACTTGAACATTTAAGTGGGGTAAAAGGAGGTTGCCCCCTTGAAGAGG
>JASDQU010227876.1:3176-17283 GCA_032191745.1 Picea mariana | reverse complement strand
TTTTGGGTTTTCTTTACCCATTGGGGATTTCTCATAAGTTTTAAATCAAATTGTCCTTATTACAATGGAAAAGTCTTTATATGGACAGATAGATTGTGAATGAATGATTACATGTTTTCATTTCACCAAAGCATATCTCTTTTCCTATAGAAACTTGAGGGTTGCATGCATTCCAATATTTATTGGCAGTTTATTTAATCATGAATATCTAATCTAAATAATTCACACATTTGATGAATAAGCTAAGCACTCACCTAATTCACTGGATAAACTGGAATAAGATCTTGAACTCATCTACTATATGTGCAATAACCTAGAGTTATAATGAGATAGATACAAGATTGACTCTGGATTAATGAAGACTAGTTTATTGAGTAAATTCTAAAGATCTAGAATGAGATGTATGATCAAACTGAAACTTCCATAACTTCCATCTGCTTAAGAGAAAATAATTCATTGCTTATCCTAAGATAAGAAGAATTAATATTGAGTATAGATAGAAATTTTGTGATGACTTGGTCACATATTAATAAGCTTAAAATACTCTTTTACTGCTGAAAGAATGGATTGTATATGTGGATGAATTAGTTACTATATTTGGACATTGTGGTATTAAGGGCATAAGTTATTAATGGGATCGTGTCTTTAGGGATTTGAATTATTTTCTTGCTGAGTGTGGTGTGACCTCTAGAGGCATTGTAGCAACAAAGAGATGACATTTCAGGGAACAAGAGCTTAGCTTAATAGAAGTGCATGTTGTGTGATTACATTCAAGTTTAGCTTTAATAGAGTGCAAAATGTGTGTTCACATTCCTTATTGATGGTTTTAGGTGTTATTTATAGAATAATGTTATTTTTCTGCTTCACCCACTAATTGAAGTGTCAAGCTTTGTGGAAAGACTCTTTCAAAGTCATTCCCCTGCATACTGAGTTGTTGTCTGTGGGTAAGAATGAAATAGAACCATGTAGTCTGCCCTGCTTGTTGTGAAGTAAGCCTCTTAGGTTAAGAATAAGATTAGTCATTAGGAATTACTCTCAAGATTATTAGTCTCATTCTAGGTCAATAAAACGATTACATGGAGAATTGAATGGATCCATATTGTTGAATGATATAGGCATCTACTTGAGTAATTGCTATTTTGTTTCTCATTAATAAATAGATGATTTCTTTTTATGAATAGAATAGAGTTTAAGTAGTTGATTTCTTATCTTGTTTATTGATTTTTTGTGTGGAGTAATGGTTTCTTTGTTGAGTCCACGCATGATCAATAGGTTACCTAGTTCTTTTGTTCCTCGAAAGACAAGTTAGGATATGCTTATGTCATTTTCCTGCACATACTCTGCCTGCAGTTCATCAGTCTACGAACCTGGTTGAAATTTATGTGGGACTTTATTACAACAATTAAATAGCCCAACACTTGACGATGCAACATTTCTCCAATCTCTCCTCGTCCATCCCTTGCACGAATCCCGACATAAAAATGTTGATGCTTCCTACAGAATCAAATTTTTTATACCTCAATTGTTCCCCAAAGAATCAAAGGTTTGATACCTATAATCTCTGCCCCCTTCACCTTGGAAATCCTTCATTATATAGTATTTGAAGGCTTAACCACCATGGAGAAGATTACTCGCTAGATCCATAAAATTTGGCTCTCCGAGATTTTTAGGTAGAAAATATCTCTCAAGGATTTTAGGGAGAAAATATCTCTCAAGGATTTTGTGGAGGAAATATCTCTCAAGATCCACCAAATTAGGATTTTGGTCTGAGAAAATATTTCAACCATCCATCAGATTCTCAACTTCTCCTTGAGATTAGGAAACTAAATGTGAGGTGGATTTTCACACTAAATTAATTTCCTTTTTATGAATAATAATAAATAATTCATGGGCACATAGAATTTTGACCTTCATATGATATATTACTCCTTTACACCGACTAGGGATTGTGAAAAATGTTCTTTCATGGTTTCAAGGTGTTGTGACACTTAGTAAAGTGCATTAGACACTTAGTAAGGTGCATACGACAGTTGACAAAGTGCATGTGACACTTTACGACTCTTGCGACACTTAGGTGTAAATAGGCGTGACATTTTGGTGTGTAACACATATGGATAGAGGCATAGGTTGGTGATATGAGATTTTATGTATCGGGTTGTTACAAAATGTAAAGTATGCTTTCTATGTGTTTTGATGTTCATATCTTGAATTTCATGGTATATGATTAAGGCATATCTTTGAGGTTATGGTACATGGTTTATGACATATTTTTTGGTACATGGTTGAGGCATATCATGAATGATATGGAATATGTTTGAGACACATATTTTGGTACATGATTGAGGCATATCATGAATGATATGGCATAAGTTTGAGGATTGTACATGTTTGAGTCATATCTCATGTACATTATGGATGTTTGGTGCATGCTTGAAGCATATATTTGGCACATGTTTTGAGGCATATCTTGGTGATGTTGGGCATATGTTTTCGGAGATGTTCTTGGTGATATTGACATAGGTTATTTGTCTAGTATAATATTTGATGATGATGATGTATCTATATCAGTGAAACTGAAAGTGAAAGAGACATCGACGGGCATAGATAAAGTGACAGTGATAGTGATAGGTTGATTATCAATGACAATGGAAAGTTGATTATCAATGATAGTTCCAGTGACATGTTGAGTCTCCATTAATATGTTGGCATGTTTACAGGCAAAGTGTGCTTGTCATTGATGGAAATAACAACAACGACGATGGCATGTCTACAAGAAAGAAAAACAATAATGATGGCATGATTATTGGCAGAGTGTGCAATCAAATCTCAGGAGGAATAGCGTAGAGTTTCATGTAGAGCGCAAGTGTGTGCCAGGGTCGAGGCTAATTCCATTACCAAAGCTCATGAGAGATAACATTCTCAAAAATTCAAATGAGACCCAAAGTCATTAGGACTTGCAGAACCTTTGACACTTAGAAATTCTTCCAAGTCAGGAGGATGCACAAGATCAGGAGGAGGGGCAACAGTGGTTGTTGGATCACAGATATCGAATACCCGATGTCTATTAGATTAGAGTCCAGTGACCAGAGGAAGTGTAGAGGAGACGTACAGATCTAATCCGTTGGATATGAGCACCGAGGACCAAAAGTCGTTGAATCCATTATAACTGCAAAGAGGATAATGGCTGAGAACCATCCTCCAAATCCGCAAAATGAGAATTCGATGAGATCTGATCCATTGGATCCAGAGGACATGTGGTGAGAGATCAACATTTCCCTGACTAAAAATTCAGAGGTAAGAGTTGTAGGAACTCACGATGTCCGAGTTTTCGAGTTGATCTAGACTGTTATATAATGTGGAGTTGTGAGCCATTGATCTAGAACAGGTTTTGGAAAATCAGAAGTCGTAAGAAGGGAGGTGAGTAGTCCTCCAACTTATCGAAACGTGAAGTCCCAATAATATCTAGACCATTAGATCACTGAGGATCATGGGCCATTGATCTAGAGTATTTCGGATATCAGGAGTTGGAAGAGTCAAGGTTGGCTCATGTTCAGACACCTGACATGCTCGTGTCTTAATTTTTCGTGAGTGGGCCACAATAGAAACCATGGTGTTGGAGAAAGGAAGCGTGGAGGCTCGTAGTGAATTGTGGGGAAAAAAGAAGTTTAGTCTAAAACCACCTTTGGATGCGCTCGCAATCGCATGGTCACGTGAGCTCATCGCCCAAGGTCATATCGAGGGAGGAGATAGCATGTCACTAGGCTCCACTTCAGAGTTCGAGAGATCAAGAGTTAGGAGAGTTGGGGTGACTCATGAAAGATGACCCGAAATGCGAAGTCCCAAAGTGATTGGTCCCTGGTCACCGCCGATGGTCATGTGAAAGGAAGGGGCTTAGCCAGAAAAGCTAGCGCCCACTGTGTATATTTCTTAGAAAGGGAAAAGGTGACAAAGGGATGAACGCACATAAGTTTTCTCAGTAACTGCTAGAATGAAGTGATTGCATCTGCCAAAGAATTCAAGGAGTTGTAGGGTGACTGACAGAGGAGCCGAAGAGTCTCGAGGTAACTTCTAGTGAAGTGAATATTCATCATTAAGACAATTGATAGATGGAAATGTGTCGAAGACTATAACTTCCAAAGAAGCTACAAAAACTCAGGATAATGGCCACTGATGAAGAACAAACTCAGGATGATCACCAGAGAGGACAAAGAGTTGAGTGTATGCCCTGGCAAATGAATTGGCATGATAAATATGCGCAGAACAGAGAAGAGTTGGTTGCTTCTGTAGAGATTTATTCATGTAGGTAGAAGCATCCTGTGAGCAAGATATGAAATGCATAGAAGAGGCGTAGCACATTGAATGGAAATAATACACAGAGCATAAAGAGAAGAAGAAAGAGATAGATAAGAAATGATTATATTTGAGAGGAAGAGAAATATGAGGTGCGCATTTGGAGATAGAGCATAAGAAAATAAATCTCAAGGAGATGTGAGCAGGAAGACACTGATGTAGGCAGAGAAGAGCAGTGCAACAGAACAATGATGAAACTGGTAAGCCTTTTGACAAACATTGTCTCATTGTAATAATTTCTAGGAACAAATTTTTTATATTTAGGGTTGTAGGGAGGTGCTAGGGAGGAAAGTTGTCCTCAAAGTTTCAAGTGGGTTCTTGAACACAGGGAGTTGTTGCTTCCATATGGTTGCATCTAGAAAAAATAGGGTGGCATGGTGGTGCAAGGGAGAACTATTTTTCTTTGTTATATAGGTTGGTGCTTATGTGACTGGAAGTTGGTGCTTCCATCTAGTTGGTGCTAGAACACTCAAGGAGTTGGTGCTTCCTTATAGTGGGTGCTAGAGAAACCAGAGAGTTGGTTCTCTCATCAAGTTGTTTCTTGTAAAACAAAGGTTGTATCCTCAAAAGGAGTTGGAGATCATAAGAACGATCATGTACAGAAAATAAATATTACGTATCCTTTCAAGAAGAAGAGGCTTTTCCCTTTATGGGTTTGATCAGGAAATATTCGTCTATGTATATTTTATGTGTGTGATTGATGTTGAATATTCTATTGCTTACTTCCCTTCATTAGTATGATCATCATTGAGTGTTCTGTAAATAGTTTAAAATGGGCATAATTGTTTAAGCACAGTAACAACTGATTCACCCCCCCTCTCAATTGTCCAAAAATTGGTATCAGAGCTGGTTTCTTTTATCTAAGGGTATATCATAGATCTTAAACATGACTAGCCATGAAGGAAATTCAACCAATAAGGCCCCTCTATTCAATGGAACACACTTTTCCTTCTGGAAAGTTAGCATGAGAACCTACATAATGGATTTAGGTGCAGATATCTAGGATGTGGTAGAGACTGGTTATGTAAAGCCGATTGTACTATCTAATAAGGATGACGAGCTAGAATTCATATTCAATGCTAAGGATATGAATTATATTATGAGTGGGCTTGCAAAATTATAATTTGTAAAAGTTATGCACTTAGAAACTACCAAAGAAATGCGGGACAAACTCATTAGCAGTTATGAAGGTAATGAGAAGGTAAAGGACACCAAGCTTCAAACCTATAGAGTACAGTTTGAACAACTAAAGATGAAAGAGGATGAAATTGTTGGGAAGTAATTTATGAGAGTTGAATAACTAATAAATGCAATGAAAGCACTTGATGAAAAAATTGAGGAAGCCTCTTTAGTTCAGAAAATTTTGAGATCTCTACCAGATAGGTTCAACCTAAAGGTTTATGCTATAGAAGAAATTAATGATCTAAAAGCTTTGGATTTTGATCAACTTCTAGGAATGTTGAATGCATATGAAATGAGGATAGTTAAAGATAAACCCACCTCTATAGAAGCATCATTTAAAGAAGATAAGAATGAGGATTCTAAGACTGGTGAAAGTGAAGAAAAAAATGTGAGAAGACTAAAGAAAGGATCAAGCAAGTACCAAGGCAAATTGCCCTTCAAATTTTTTAACTATGGGAAGATAGGTTACTTTTCATATAAGTGTCCACACAAGAAACAAGATCATAATTTTGAAGGTGAAAAGAAGTACAAACCAAAGAGATTTGGTAAAAAGAAATGTTTGTGTAAACAATGATGACTCTTCAGAAGACTCAGATAGTGACTCTTCTGTTAAGATAAGATTAATGAATTTATCCTTATGTCCAAAGAGTATTATGATAATAAAATCATAGGAAGTGATGTTGACGATGAAGAAGATGTGGTTGACTTGGAAGGAGAATTGATTAGTGCTCTAGAAGAAATTTCTAGACTCAAATGTAAGAAGAAAAAACAAAAACAATTGTTGATACATTTCAAGAAAGACAATAAAGAACCTGATGAAGACTTTGCCCTTATAAAAGTGGAATTAGAAGAGGCAAAGAAAATAGAGGACATTCTGAAACATCAGTTATCATAAAAGAAGGAAATATGTGAAGCCTTGAAAGAAGAAGTAGTAAAAAACAGAAAAGAGATGGAGACGTTTAAAACATTCTATCTCCAAAATCTTCCAAGCATTAAAGTCATCGTAGAACTAAACAACATTATAAGAAAACAAAGATCTCCTTTGTTGAGGATTGGTTTAATTTATGTAAATGGTTCAAGCAGAAAACAACCAAAAAGAAAAGAGCTAGTAAGGATGATAAGGCTCCAATTCAGTAGATGTTGGCCCTGTTGGAAGATTTGTTGTTGTTATTGATGCCAACCCTAGTCATTGGTTTTGGACCGCAAGATTGACGAAGGTATTTGGACATGAAGGACAATGCACATGTAGATAAAAAACTTGTGGATGGATAGTATACATCATTTTGTTTCTGGTGGTATGTGGCACATCACGTGGATCCTCATGGTTGAGGAGAAATGAATTTTTGGAGATGAAAAAGTGAATTGAAGAAGGAAGTATATGTAGGCCCTGAAGATAATTAAAGAAAAGTATTAAAAAATAAGAAAGTGTCAGGTCGGCCCTAATGTTAAAAAGAAGTGACATAAATGGTATAAATACATATCATTATACATTCATTTGAAACACAAGTCAAATTCCAGAGGAAATCAAAAGTAAAGAAGGTCTGATTTCAAGGGAGGATGAAGTCTTTTGGTGATGTGTTCTAAGGCATGTTATTTACAGGCCATTTTACTATTTTCGCTATAACTGTTTTTCTAGAATGATTCAGATGGTGAAATTTTTATGGTATTGAGAATACATATCAAGGTACTTGTGGTAAAATTTTCAGCTCTTGATTCACTACAATTATGGAGATACACTCTGTGGAAGATAGGGTTTTTGACCAGTCCTGAAGCTAGTCAATAAACATGTGTTCCGGGTAAAATAGTCATAACTTATTCATAGAGAATCCAAATGAAGTGGGACGAATTTAATTGGAAATAGTACGAAATTTTGTTTCTTTTGTGCAAGTTAAAAAATCTGATGTTAAATATTGACCGTGGGGCATTCTGTACAAGTTCACTCTCCTGAATAAACCAGAATTGAATAAAGCGTACCATTCTTTCTATAACTTCTTTTTGGGAAGGATTAAAGGAGTGAAACTTGCAGGAGTTTTATATAATACATTGAGTAATATTATCTATAGGATCATATTATTCCAAGAATTAAAGAATTACATAAGTTTAAGAAATCTCAGGAAGCATTATCAGGCTCTATGTGATGGTTGGTTGATGGTGATGATTTAATGCAAAGTTTTATTATCTATCATATATTATTGGGTGGGAGGAAGGGGAAAGGATGGAGAGGTCAACCCTCTCTTGATATCGAAGGATTGCACCTTCCTCTTGGAGTTTTATCCCTCCCTTTATATTTGGAAGTTATAGCTACCTTTGGAAGTCTTTACTACCCTTGAAAAATAACTATTGATTATTTCTCATATATTGTGCATGGTGTATTGTGGTGTATTGGTGTAACCCTTATAATATTGTTCATTTATCATTGGATATAATTGAATGGTTGAAGTATAAGTTGAAAAGGTTTTTAAATTGTACTTGATACTGATTCACCCCCCTCTCAGTATCAACAATCGGTATCAGAGCCAGTTACCTTCAGTACAGTTTAACCACTGGAAGGAAGATCCTAAGAGGAAATGGAAGACAAAATTCCAAATGGGATTCCACCATTTGATAGAAGAAATTTTGAATGTTGGAGTAACAGAATGGAAAATTACTTGAAATCTCTTGGGGTATATGGTTGGTTCTCGGTTGCTTCAGGATACAATGATTTGAAGAAACCAAAGACTACAACTCAAAAGGAAGCAAAAAGGAATAAAAAATTGGCAATAGATACCATCCTGGATGGATTGATAGATTCAGTGAAATCCAAGGTGGGATCATGTGCATCATAAAAATATCTTTGGGACAAGCTACAAGACCTTTATGAAAGGGAAGAAGTAGAAGAAGAAGAAGAATTTGAAGCAAATTACAACATCTCAGATTTCAAAGAAGAAAATAGAGGTCAGTTCTTTTGCTTTAATTGTGAATGAGTAGGACATGTTGAATTTGAATGTCCTCATCCAAGGATTGAAAGAGATGAAACTGAAGAAGAAAATTCCAATGAAGAAGAAGAAAATCATGAAGAATAAATTATTCAACAAGAAGATGAGAATCTTAAAAAATTGAAGCATGTTGAGATTGAAAATAGCAAGCTCAAAGACACTCATAGAAAACTAAGAAGTGAATTGGGTAGTTGTGAAAATACAGTTGTAATCTTAAAGAAACAATTAGAAGAGTTTGAGAAAATAAGAGAAGAAAACATTTCCTTGAAAACTCTACTCGAAGAAGAAAGAAGAATAGGAGAAGTAAGGATTGTCCAAATGATGAAGAAAGAAGAAGATTGTGAGAAACTTGAACAAGAAGTTGTCTCATCGAGGAAGATCTTAAAAAAATCTCAAGTTCCAAAAGGCTTAACACGTATTGGATTCATGGGTGAAACTTCATGCAAAGAAGATGCAAATACCAACAAGAAGGTTGAAGAAAGAGCTACACAGATAGTTGATGGGAAGTGGACCAGGATACTAGAAAGAAGGAATGATTACAAAAGAGATGAATATCCAAGAAGACCTCCTACCTTCATGAGACAAAGAAGCTTCAATCAGTATGAAGGAAACTACAAAAGAGTATATCATGAACCCAGATGGACTACATCACAAAGAAGGCCACTTACTCCAAGGTATCAAAATTTCTTTCTTGGTCAATGTTATACTTGCAAAATTTTTGGACATAAGGCAATTAATTGCAGAATCAATGAAAGGAACAAATACGCAAGAAACATGAATGGTGTAAATAGAAGATATGGAAATAATCATGGATTTGTCAACAAAAGTTATAATTCATTTTCCCCATTTATGGACAAAAATATTGTATGCTACAAATGTAATTATCTTGGTCACAAAGCACGAGATTGCAGATATATAAATGAAGATGTCCCTATACCAACCACAGTATGGAGAAGGAATGAGATTCCAAACAATGAAGATTGTCGAATAGAATTAACCTTTGAAGAGTGTAAAGAAGAAGATGAATGATACATAGACAGTGTATGTTCTTCACACATGATCGGGGATCAAGACAAATTCATCATCTTGAAGAGAAAGGGTGGAAATGTTGCATTTGGAGATGACTCATGTACCAAAATACTTGGAGAAGGTGTAGTAGAGATTGGAAGAAAAAATGTAAAATCAACGAATGTCCTATTGGTTGAAGAATTGAAGCATAATCTACTCAGTGTTAGTAAAATATGTGATCAAGGATAGACTCTTACGTTTGACTCCCGAAAATGTAAAATCAGAGAAAATAACTCAGGAATATTGGTTACAACATCAACAAGAAGACTGAACAACATATACATCCTATACATGAAGAAGACAGAGAAGGCAAAATCCACACAAAATAATTCCAAGGAAGAAAATTCCCAAAGACCAAAAATAAGGATGAAGTATTATTGAGTGCCACATGTTCAGGGGGAGCATCCCCAAAGAAGAAGGTCACCTTATGCCATTGAATTCAGGGGGAGAAGCCGTACACTTTACCATTGATGCCAAAGGGGGAGATAAATTGTGATCATGATGATAGGGGGAGAATGAGTGTTTCTATCAATGAAAAAGGGGGAGATTGTTGGAAGATTGGTTGTTGTCATTGATGTCAACCCTAGTCATTGGTTTTGGACCGCAAGATTGATGAAAGTATTTGGACATGAAGGAAAATGCACATGTAGATACAACACCCATGGATGGATATTATACATCATGTTATTTCCAGTGGTATGTGGCATGTCACATGGATCCTCATGGTTGAGGAGAAATGAATTTTTGAATATGACAAAGTGAATTGAAGAAGGAAGTACATGTAGGCCCTGAAGATAATTAAAGATAAGAATTAGAAAATAAGAAAGTGTCAGGTCGGTCCTAATGTTGAAAGGAAGTGACATACATGGTATAAATACATATCATTGTACATTCATTTGAAACACAAGTCAAATTTTAGAGGAAATCAGAAGTAAAGAAGGCCGAATTTCAAGGGAGAATGAAGTCTTTTGGTGATGTGTTCTAAGGTATGTTATTTACATGTCATATTACCATTTTCTCTATAAATTTTTTTCTATAACTATTCAGATGATGAAATTGATATGGTATTGAGAATACATATCAAGGTACCTGTGGTAAAAGTTTCAACTCTTTATTCACTATAATTATTGAGATACACTCTGTGGAAGATAGGGTTTTTTACTAGTCCTGAAGTTAGTCAATAAATAGGTGTTCTGGGTAAAACAATCATAACGTATTCATAGAGAATCCAAATGAAGTAGGACCAATTTCATTGGAAATAGTACAGACTTTGGTTTCTTTTATGCAAATTTCAGAATCTGATGTTAAATATTTAGTGCGGGGAATTCTGTACAAGTTCACTCTCCCGAATAAACCAGAATTGAATAAAGTCTACCATTCTTTATATAACTTATTTTGGGGGAGGATTCAAGGAGTGAAAGTTGCAGGAGTTTTAGAGAATACATTGATTAATATTATCTACAGGATTAGAGTATTCCAAGAATTGAAGAATTATAGAAGTTGAAGAAGTCTTAGGAATCATTATCAGGCTCTATGTGATGGTTGGTTGAGGGTGATGATTTAATGTAAAGTTTTATTATCTCTCATATATTCTTGGGTGGAAGGAAGGGGAAAGGATGGAGAGGTCAAACCTCTATTGATATTGGAGGATTGTATCTTCCTCTTGGAGTTTTATCCATCTCTTTATATTTGGGTGATGTAGCTACCTTTGGAAGTCACTACTTCCCTTGAACAATAACTATTGATTATTTATCATATATTGTGCATGGTGTATTGTGGTGTATTGGTGTAACACTTATACTATTGTTCATTTCTCATTGGATATAATTGAATGGTTTAAGTATAAGTTGAAAAGGTTTTTAAATTGTACTTGATACTGATTCACTCCCCTCTTAGTATCAATAAGCCCTTGGTTATGAAAGGAAGTGAATGTTATGGAAGAAAAGGCGAACCACGAAATTCACAGAAGGAAGGTTGACTGAGATCAAGTCGAAGTGGTTAAAGAAGAAGAAAAGATGGAGAGAAGTTTGAGAGAGAAATCCATTGGATGAGGAGATTGAGGAAGACATGTTAATAAGGAAGGTGGATCTTGGACAGCTCAACAAGTGGAAAAATCCACCAGTATATGCTTTTGATAACCTCACAAGAAGGAAGGAAGGATAGGCTGGTAAATCCCTGAAAACATGGGTCAAGTTGAACTAGGGTTTTAAACACCTAGGGTTTTGAAACCTAGTCGTTGGCCTAAGGCTGTTAGTGAGCTATTGTAATGCATAAATACAAGTCAAGAGGACCTGGGATGGTTTAGAGACGCGGAGAGATTATGTATGTGGATTGATTGTTGTTATTGCTGAGAGAGAAGTCTGTGTTGTAAGATATTTAGCTGGGTGCAAAGATCAATCCTACAGCTGGGTGTGCAGGGAAGGGAGATAGAGAGAAGAGAGAAAGAGAGAGATATTCAAGCTAAGAGAACAAATAGAATTCTAAGCTTTCACCTAATATATTATAAAGAATATATCTGTGGACGTAGCCCTAGGGAGAGGGGGAACCATGTATATCCTGTTGTTGTGTGTGATTGATGTTGTGTTCTTTACTCTGTTACTCTAATGATGCATTAGTATGTTACATATGATATATAACAGTGCAAAGTAGGTTTATGCTTGGAAAGAATAATCTGATCTCTGTGTATGGTTTCCTTGATTCCACTTGCATTTCCTCTGGTTGTAGACACCTGTGTCTTGCAACCCCCTATTGCTACTTCGAGTGAGACTACATCTTCTTCACAGGTGTTTCTAAAAGGGCTAGTAGTTAGGGCTTGTTGTTGCACTATTAGAGCTGAACCTTGGGTCTGCCCCTGTGCCAAAAAATGGCTCAGTTGTTGGGATTGGGATCTTCCTGAGGGAATGTCAAGGTGGTTTCCATCGAAGACAAACATTCAGAAGTGGATAGAAGAACAAGAGAAGGACTTTGTAGAAGCTCATAATAAGAACCCTAATATTAGCACATAAGACTAGTTGGGAAGGTATATCTTTACTGATATACATGAGATTTTCTTTGGAGGAATTCATAAGGAGATGTACGAGTGGATGACCAGATTAGCAGATACCCAGTTTGAGATCAGATCTAGACCACGTGTGGTTTGGATGTCGAAGTTGATCAAGAAAGTAAAGAGAGTTGATAACGTCGTATTGAGAGTAGTAAACCACTGGTTTGATAGTACCATTGGAGGGTATATCATAGAGTTTACTATTGACAGAGTAGAGTTATATAGCTAAGCAAAGAGATATTTCTTTAAGGGACCTAGAGGAAAATTTTTACACTTATTAAAGTTGAAGATCAAGATGCTATTGCATGAGAGGAACATCTTGAAGATATAGTAGTGGGTCAGATTGAAGAATCTAATGTTCAAGAATTCAGAAAATGATAACGACACAGAGGTCGGAGACACGCACAGTGGGAGAACCTTTAGAGAAATTCCTCTGGTGAACTTGTTCGAGCATAATCATGAACCAACACAAGAATAAGGGTTCTACAGTGGAGAATAATAAGAGTTTCTAAACAAGGAACATTCAAATTCGGCTAGGGAAGAAGAAGAGAAAACTGAAGAACCTCATCGAGAAGAGTTAGAAAGTTTAGGGACTGCATAGACTATTGAAGTAAGTGTTATTACACCCCCTATTGTTTTAATATCATTAAGTAACCAGAGTAACCTAAGTTATTAGAACACTTAGAGAACTCGTACAAGTGGTTCAATGCATACTTAGTTAGGAACCTTAGGAAGATCTATGGCAGATGAGATGAGGTTACCCACCATTAGAGGAGATGGATCTTAATATCCTGACCATCACTAGTTTCTATGTGAAGTTGTATGGAGTATTACGAATGTCACCGATGAAGATGTTAAATGAGCTCAATTTAGTACTACCCTGAGAGATCGTGCACTGAGTTGGTACATGAAGTTTGTCCAAGGAGTTTTCCAGCCGAAACCACTAAATGATATTAATACTGCATTGATTGTTGAATTTAAGAAGCCCAAGTCATAATAGCAGTGCATCACAGAGTTGAAATAAATTAAGCAGAAAGCAGTCAAACCTGTTTGGGAGTTTGATTATAGGTTTAAGACCTTGATAGGTCATTTGAGCTTTTAGATCCTAGACGAGCATAACAAAGAATGGTTCATTGTTTCCCTCCTACCACAAATCATATTCCCTTTGATGCAGTAGAAGATTGCTTCATAGGCTGAGGCGTTGCAAATCACCATGAAACTTGAATCGACTCCTATGGAAGAATCTAGATTAGGTATGAGTCAAATCTTGAGTTAGCTAGCTAGCTTATCACTACAGGTCGAATATATGAAAAAATAAAAGGGAAAAGAGAAGAGAGAAGAAATATGGTGCATTAGATGAAAATCAAAAGGCCATGACAAGGAGAACTATCTCCTATTTCACGAATACTTGGCCTTTGAAGCAAGTTACTTTACCTAGGTGCGAGGTATATAGAAATAGACATCACCCTGGAGAATGAAATTACATGAA
>JASDQU010227874.1:0-11713 GCA_032191745.1 Picea mariana | reverse complement strand
CATCCCGGTTTGGGAGACAATCCCCCAAGCCATTACTCAAATCCCCTTCTTTTACCCCCCACCAAGCATACAAGCTTTCCAAGTATCCACAATGCTTACCCTTCCCAATATGGTGCTGGCAATTCTAGTATGGTATTTGCATCCACCTACGATGGTCCCTCAACCATCCCTCCCTCCCTAAACAAAAGGAATCCTGATGCAGATTCCAATACTTACTCCCACCACACCACCCATACCCCCACTCACTAGTACCATTACTACAGTTGGGGGCAGATGGAAGAAGAAAGATCCCACTGCTCCACTTCCACCCTGAGTTCAACCTCCTTGTGCACTATGTGATAAATGTGGACACCCCACCAATAAATGCACATCTCTCCCCAAGTTGCACAAATTAATTCAACTCCCTCGAGCAACGACGCTACCCGTCATTTCATCCAGTTCACCTAATACTACCATTACATCCCCTACAGGAGGCAAATGCATGCGAACCAAATTCGCATGTGCCATTTGTTCATAATACGACCATTACACCCACCATTGCCCTGTGCTACCTCACTTTCGGTAGACGCTAGTAGTTGTACACCAGATATTTTAGCAAGAACCCCTCCCATCTGCATCATCTCACACAAATGTCACTGACATCCACTATGTCACAGCATCCATCAATGAACGTATGAGATTTCCTTTCTCTTTATGCGAATCACTTGATCATTTCACATATCAATGTCCTATGATCATTGAATATAGGCATCATCAATTGGCCCTTATTCCCAATCCTACCATCACCCCACCTCCGGTGATACCAGTAGTCCGTCCTACTCCCTCTTGGGATATGTTTTATATCTTTTCCCCCAAGCCTGAGGCACTTCCCACTCCTCCCTCGTTCATAGATAGTCTCGAGGAGGATTTTCTCCTAAATCCCCCCAATTCTCCCATTCATTTCCCCATGGAAATTTTATGCCCGACTACCATTTTCAACCCACAGTATCTTGATATTTGGTTTATGACAAGCAAACCCACGCAATTCCCTTGCGTCATTCCCCCTTCCTCTTCACCAGAATATAATCACACGATGACAATCACCAATGTTACTCCCCTGGATCCCTTATATTCTCGATAGTTCCACTGTGACAAATACATATTCAAGGAATTAACAACACACGATTGGCCATGGGATCCACTCCATCACAGAGCACTCTTTCTTTCAAAGGAAGCCTTTACGCTTCCCAAACAAAACCCCATATACACAATCGAAACCAAATATTTTATCCCCTCATGGAATATAGATTGGCTCAATAATCATATCCATGCCCCCAACGCTTTTGAAGAAGGCAACATGGCCAACATCTCCCCCACCGTCACAATTGATATTTCCATCAAACCTAGAATCATAGAGGAAATCACAATCGACACCGCATGTTGTCCCGAAGAAATCATAGCTTACAAAGCTCTCTTCCAGAAATACCGAGACATTTTTTCCTGGTCATACATAGAAATGATCAGCCTTGGTCCCTCTATTGTCGAACATCATATAGACACTTGGCCTGATATCACACCTATAAAACAAAAGAAACATCCATTACACCCATCCAAAGAGGCAGCCATCAAAGCCGATATTGAAAAATTATGTGTTGCAGGGTTCATATACCCCATTGCATATATGTCTTGGGTCTCCAACCCCGACCCGTTTACAAAAAACAGGGCACTATCCACATCTATACTGACTTTCATGATCTCAATCATGCCTATCCTAAAGACAATTTCCCAATGCCCTTTATTGACCAAATTATCGATGATTGTGTCGGTCATGAGGCTTTGTCCTTCATGTATGATTTCTTTGGCTACAACCAAATACATATTCACCCATTTGATCAATACAAAACCGCATTCACTACCCCTTGGGGTACTTTTGCATATCATGTCATGCCTTTTGGCCTCAAGAACGTTGGTGCCACTTTTCAACATGCCATGGCATACATCTTTCATAATCTGGCTCAAATCATCCTCGCCTACTTGAACGCTCTCACCACTCGATCCAAAAAATGCAGTCAACATCTTGATGACTTACGCATTGTCTTTCATAGGAGTCATTAGTACAATATCCTCTTGAACCCTCTCAAGTGTGTATTTTGCGTCATTGATGGACTCCTCCTTGGGTTCATTGTCTCCCAACACAGCATCACAATGGACCCCCTCAAAGTCTGGGCCATCACGGAAATTCCCCCCACTTGGAACTTATGCCAGTTGCAAAGATTACAAGGCAAAGCTAACTTTTTACATCACTTTGTCCCCGATTACGCCACTCGGGCACATGGTTTCCTTCACCTATTACATCATGATATCCCATTCCAATGGGATGGATATTCCCAAAACACTTTTGATGATCTCAAAGTAGCCCTCTCCAATGCCCCATTGATTAGTCCACTCGACTATGACCGTGACTATCTCCTCTACTTATCGGCCTTAGACATCTCCGTAGAAGGAGTTCTCGTCCAATTACGGGATGACGACTAGGACCATGTCATTTAATATATTAGTAAAAACCTTTCAGAGCCACCCTTGAAACAAAATCACAAAGAGAAACTCACCTTTGTAGTTGTCCTCACAGTCTAGAAATTGCGCCATAACATCCTGCTTCGAACTACCAAGGTCGTAGCAAATTCCAACCCCATGCAATACTTTCTCAGTCACCGAAAAATTAATGGAAAATTTTCTCGATGGATCGTCATCCTTCAGGAGTACGACCTCGAATGTTCAACACCCAATAGAAAGAAATCCCTCATCCTTTTCTAACTCATTACGACATTTCTTTCCAATACTACCAGTTCTCCCATCAATACAAACTTTCCTCATGAACATCTCTTTTACATCCCCTCGGGTGATCCCTGGTATGACAATCTCCTCATATACCTTTGAACACAAAATTTTGGCAATCACCTTTCCTGAGATGATCATCGACGTATTCGACACCAGGCCCTCTGCTACCTCCTTATCGGTGAT
The DNA here is from genome assembly GCA_032191745.1 of Picea mariana. Taxonomy (NCBI): domain Eukaryota; kingdom Viridiplantae; phylum Streptophyta; class Pinopsida; order Pinales; family Pinaceae; genus Picea; species Picea mariana. Next base: position 8,713 of record JASDQU010227874.1, on the reverse strand, counting down.
ATGTTATACCGACGAGGGGTCGAAACCATACTTCATCGATGTTTGACTATCGACGAAGCCGATAGAGTCCTGAATGACTGCTACAGTGGCATCTGTGATGGCCACCTCTTAGGGATGTCCACTGGCCATAAAATCATTCAAGCCAGTTATTTATGTCCCACATTGTTTCATTATTGAATCCATGTTGTGAAGCGATGTGACAAATGTTAGCTATATGCCAACAAAGCAAGAGCACCACTCGCTCTTCTCCACCCATTCATTACTGTCGGCCCTTTTTGCAAATGGGGCATAGACTTCATGACTTGCAACCCTCCATCTAGCAATAGACACAAATACATAATCATTGCAGTCAATTACTTCACCAAGTGGGCCGAAGCCATGCCTACCTTCAACATCGCTGACACTGCAACACATTTTTTCTTTAACCACATCATCTCCCGCTTTGGAGTCCCACTATAGTTAGTCTATGATCACGGGAAACACTTAAAGAATTATATTTTCATCGAACTCTCCTCCAGGTTAGGTTTCTCCCACGAGTTTGCTTCCCCATACTACCCTCAGTCCAACGGACAGGTAGAGGTGGTCAACAAGGTCCTCAAAACCATGTTGCAGTGCACTGTTAATAAACATAAGACCAATTGGCACCATATGTTGTTTTTCGCACTATGGGCTTATCGCACGATAGTTAAAACTACCACTGGTTTCACACCATTTCATCTTGTCCATGGGGTCAAGGCCACTCTCCCCATCGAGTGCGAAATTCCCACCTTGGGCACCGCTATTGAGCTATTACCCAACTCTGCTCCAATGGAGCAGTGTTTTCTAAACTTAGAGTCATTGGATGAAGACCATCGCTCTTCATTAGAGAACATCAAAGAAACCAAAAAATGGTCAAATTCCACCTTCGATCACCATGTCAAGCTTCGATCATTCAATGAAAGAGACCTCGTCCTTACTTACAATATTGCGCACGATACCCTCGGCCATGAAAAATTAAAGTCATTATGGCATGGACCTTACATCATCCAACATTGCCTCACTAAAAGAACATACATTTTGACCTCTCCCAAAGGCTAGCCTCTCAAAGATCTCGTCAACGAGTTGTACTTAAAGAAATTTTATGCCTAAGTGTAGCCATTCTCCACTAGGCTTTTTCTTTTGTACACTTTTTGTAGAGTTTTTAATCGTCATTTTCCTCCATGCCTTGCGTCTAATATATCATTTGTGTTATTTACAGATGCCTCCTCCATCGGCCTACCACATCGTTTATGCCAATGGAGATAGTCGTTGGACACAGAATCTCACTTCGTCCACTTGGGCCCTCTATACCCCATCACATGAACTACTCCAATCCAGCGACATCTGCCTGGGCTCAACAACCAAAAACCAAGCATATTACACAGTCGTCATTGGCCTCCTTGTAGAGGCCAATGGCTTCCATATTCATCACCTTAGCACCTTATTAGATTCCCAACTCGTTGTCCTCCAGCTCAACAATGTGTACCGTGTTCGCGATCCTTGCCTCTTCCATAAATACCTGCAAGTTAGACTTTTATCTTGACATTTTGATTCAATCACATTTACACATATTCCAACACAATTTAATCAAATAGCAGATAATATGGCTAACCTAGTGTTAGATTGGCATTTATCCCATCAAGTTACCATTACACATACATAACCCATCAAAAATCAGTCACAACATACAAATTAGACTTCATAAACAAAAAACATCAGCACATGTGAACATCACAAGGATTCCAAAATGTATATATATATATATATATATATATCAATCAATGTGCCATCAATGTTTACAAAAACAGTACATGTACAATATCTGTAGGTAGGTGAACCACCTCACCCCTATAAATACAAAATCGGTGTCACAGCACCACATACAAAATGGGCTCGCAAGCCTATATAAATACAAAAATACATATACAGAGGTACTCATGGTGCCTCTAAGGCTCCACCACCTAGTCCTTTCTCAGGAGGAGGTTCCCTACCAGCTAAGGGTCCCTCACATCCTAAGGGAAGTCACCTAGTCATAGTTGCCCCTGATATAGCTACTCTGCAGATAAGGGTCCACGACTCCATTGGAAAGCCCACACACTGCTCTAAGACTCCCTTTTTCTGGATATGCACCCACATACCCTCGGGCACTCCTTGTAGTATCGCCTCCAGTTGGCAGTGAAAATCCTCGAACTCTCCCCCAGCCCCCGCCGGAGGAGCATGTGATGGACCTGCACCCGGATCATCAAAATGATGTCTCCTGCTTGCTCTCTCCTCATCATTCCTCCCCACGCCAGCCTCATCCCTTTGTCATCTCTCCCCTCCCCGCGACTCTCCCCACGGTGGTCTCACAAGCCCCTAACAAGTTGGTGCTCTGACCAATTCAACCTCGTGTCTATGAGGTCCCACATCTGCACACACAACAAACAAGTGATAGAATCAACATCCATCTATAAATAAAGAACATTCTATACTATCTAAATATAAAAACATCAAATATAACACCATACCTCTATGCTCGAACACCTTTCCGGGGGGTAGCACCATATCTGGATCCTCCCGAAAGTCCACCCCACTATATGGTTATCAGAGTATGATCTATGGCATCTAACGCCACACCCATGCTGCCTCGGCCGTAAATTAATGGACACCCTTCCCACCACCATGATGAACCAAAATCGTCACCCACTGCCTTAGTCGTGACTCTCGCACACCAGGTGTGTCCAATAAAACTCTCAAGTGCAACATGGGCACCCTCTCCAAAACCCATGCTACCTAGATGGACCCAAAGGCAAATTCCCTTGAGTCAGCAGCTCGACACCTGTTGAGTTGCGCCACCATCTTGGCATGTAGCATCAAGCCCCAGGTAAAATTCTCACCCCCCAGTGCCCTCTCCATGATCCTCAGCTGACCCCCACTTATCTGTTGAGTCATGAGATATCCATAGACTCTCACAATCATTGTTTCCATGCAGCGATGCACTAGGGAGTCCATCGCCCCAATCCTCACCACCGACCCCAACATGAAGTCCTCTCCCGAACAATATGTTCAGGCTAGGTCAACCAACTGACCATCTCTAGGTACCACGGGCTCGTCAGGTAGTAGGGTTCTCCGAAAAGGGATTCCAGTCAAAAAATATACATCCTTTGTCGCAGAGAATGCCAGATACTCACCTCAAACAATGAAACACTACAGATCCAGACTCCACATCGAAATCAGGAACTGCAACAGGTACTCTTGTGCCCGCACTAGTGAACACTCAAAAAACTTCAATAGCCCACAGGCTACCAAACCACCCCATACATCCGGCTCCTCATCTCTCACCGCCTCTCTCAGTCACACCCAATGTAATATCCCACAACCAAACCCAATTGTAAATGTAATGTAAGTGTACTTAAGCTAGTGAGTTGTTTTGACGTCATTTTGTAATGCACCTTCTATGGCATAGTGCACGCATGAACTGTGTAGTAAAATGATGTAGCATGCACATTCCCAGATACCACATGCAATAACTAAAGTGCATGTAGCATGGAGGTCAACGAACCTTGTGTATATGATATGTGATACAGGCTGGTGATCCAGTTATTATAAGTTGGAATGATTATGTTTTGGAATTAGGCCAGAGTGCCTAGATGTTAAAAGCCAGTGCACCTATTTTTTATATGTCTCATGATTAATATAAAATACATCATTGCACGCAGACCGGCCACGATAAAAGATATGGGGGACTGAACTTCACCAGTTGGGGAAAGGGAGGGCAAAATTTAAGGAAAGCACTAAGATAGAGAGCTTAAGCCAAAAAGGAATATTATATTAATATTTCCTAAAGCATAAAGTATGGATAATTATTTTATCCCAAGTTCTAAAGTTGGGGACAAGTGGACCAAAGTAGCTTCCAACATGACAAGTGTCAAGTGGGGGACATACATTCATATCGTGGAGACTTAACTCATTTGGTCACTTTTTGAGGATCATTCTCACCATCACCTTCACGATCATTCAGACTATCATACTTCACGATCAGTTTCACGATGACTCCTTCCATCACTCAGTTATCCAGTCAATGAATCCATGACCATTTTCACTCACGAAGTCCATTATCCTTCAGACATTCATTTCACTGAATATGATTCTATTTTCATAACCTTCTCTGGTTGGTGTACCTGGTTAGCTTGGGAGCGGGATTGAATAAGCAAGTTGTCAGGCCTGTGGGAAATTGAAGAGGCTGGTTTTCAGGCTTGTGAGAAATTCTCCGAGTGAGAGAATTGTTGAGGATTGATTCTTGAAGGTGCTAAACTACAGCTACAGTGCTCTGAAAATTCTTGTCTGGCCTGTTGCTGAAGCCCTGGAAGGGAAGTGGGGCAGCCAAGGGACCATTGAGCAGAGAATGGGCACACTTCCTTGGGTGGGAAAGGCATGTGGGGAATGAAAGGTTGTAGGCTATTAGTTGAGAGAGCACCTGAGATGGAGTCTTTGTTTTTTTCTATGAACCCTAGCCTGGTTAGGAACCCCTTTACCTGGGTGGAGTTCAGTCCCAGCTCGGGGGTGACTCACTGTTGAGAGTGATGAACAGTGTAGTCTAAGGTTGGGAGGTTCGTGGATGGTCTGTACGTAGTTGGTGACAATATTTCCAAGATAAGTACCAATTGTATGATAAAATTATATGTTGCATTGTTATTTACGTGCTTATGTTACGGTTTATCATATATGCGATTATAATTGCATGTATGTTTATGGGTATTTCCCTGTATATGCTTCATATCTGTGTTTACTGTTATTTCAGTATGAAATCATATATTACAGAATGTAATTGTTTGTTTATGTTTATATTTAAATCTTCCGCAAGAGTGTTGTATGTATATGCTTAAGTTGCATGAAGTTTGAAGAGAAAATTTAGCTGGCATAGCTCTGTTGAATACTGGGTGTGTTACCGTATGTTTCACAATAAGAGAACGAAAGTGTTCCCTGGAGTAGAATGGCATGGCCTATGTAAGGGTGGGGATTTTAACAACTGGTATCAGAGCATGAGATATTGCTCTGGAGTGGCATTCCCTAGCCTGTGGGTGGCCGAGGGACATTACAAATTGGTATCGGAGCATGAGAGATTTCTCTGGAGTGGCATTCCCCATCCTATGGGTGGTCGGGGGACGTTACAAGTTGGTATCAGAGCTTCATTTTCAAGACTGAGCCTGGACGAGCCGGAAAGGTTCAAGTGAAGCAAATATTCACAGAAGATTAATTTCGAAGTGACCAAATTTCAAGTCACGGAGCATCCATGGAAAATTTTGGCGTGCAGGCGCGTGTGGTAAATTTTGGCACTGCGCGGAAAATGTTGGCGTGCAAGTGTGCACAGTAAATTGTGGCATTGTGTGAAATATTATTGTGTGCAGATGCATGGGCTTAATTTAGCCTTGCACGATGAGCACGCATATAGTAATCTGCACATGGGGTGTGCAAGTATTTCATAACACAGAGGATTTTTGTTGGTACGCGCATAATATGAGTATAAGTTGTCTCGCAATAGTGTATTCAATGATGTGCGCAGAGTATTGTGCACGATGGAACATGTTGAACTTTGACATGGTGCAATGCATAGAGAGAAATGCATGTGGAGTATCAGTGCACGATACCAAAATTGTGCACAGTGGATATTGGTGCACAACGCAAAAGTAGTGCGGGCAAGTTGTTGACGCGACGAAGAAGAAATGCATAGTGGATATAGCTGCACGGAAATGCATTTTAACTTGTGATGTTTCTATGCATGATAAATATGTATGTATAGGTTGAAGTTTAGTGCGCATGAAGTCATTTGGAAGGTGATGAGTCTGAGTTTAATTTTTATAATATTAGAAGAAAAGGAAACACACAACCACATCAAAGCATTAATTAAAAAGAATTCTGAGTTTTATATTCCTCCGATTCAGACAGATGGAAGTGAAATATAAGCTTACAAGAAAAGAATACTATAAAATAAAATAAGACTCATAACACCACCAAATAGAATTTTGTAATAAACAGTCCAAAATCTGCTTCTACATTTATATAATCATATTAATCCCAAAATTACAAAAAGGGAATGATAGCAGTTATCCTGTTGTAAAAGGGTCGTTTAAGAACAAGTCTATCATCTCTAGTGCTCCTTACCTCTGCTACCAACTATTCAAAATTCACTGAAACATACTTAACTTTAGTTGAAGACTCACTTCAGCTTAGTGATCTGGTCCTTTACAGAATCTAACTAGACCGGTTGATTCTCTCCAACACTTTTGGTCGTTTCAGTCGTGGAATCCTTCTTCTTCTACCACTTTCTCATTTTCTTCTTAGCACCTAGCCTGTTGATGACTAAATCCTTCAGAGTGGGATTCAACCTGACTTCCAACTATGAGTCTATAGCCGGCTCTATGTGGAATTTAGTTGCTAGAATGTGCACAAATACCCTTTCCTCCTTATTCGCAGGAAAGTCTAGCATGTTGCCCGAATAACTAGTCTCACTATATTTAGCCTTGTCCATGTATCTCAGTTTGTGGATACATAAATGATTTTACAGAGAGCATAAATTCAAGCAATTTGGAGATCACTTCATTTATGGATAAGCAGATACCTTCATACTTGAGGATTGGTAGTTATAGAATTCCAATTATGAAGCGCAGACGGACTACGTACAAGAGCGTTGGATTTACATGCTCATCTAATCCATTTCAAATGATTAAATTTTGAGTTTATTACATGGCGGCGTTCATATGACCTCACATGGTTGTGAAGTACCAAACAAGTGAAACAGAGTGATCTAACTAGTCATAGCCCGCTCCACGAGTGGTGGATTTGGCATATTGAAACACGTGATACTGCGTCTTGGTGAAAGTGGTTTCGGCAAACCACCTTCTTGCCCAAATGTATCTCTGAAGGCGTCACACATCTATGTTTTCAAGACTTGGGTCTTATCTAGAATTTTCATGGTGATAACACCAGGAAATCAGGAGAGATAATTCTAATGTATATATTGAACCAAAATGGTTCATATTTTTCATGAATTGTTGAATTGTTAGCCTGATAAGTTTTGATGGTTGCACGTTTTGTAGAATTAACAACAACTAGATCAGATCAGACCAGTGCAAAGCCCATAGGAATGGAAGAAGCATAGGGGAATTACAATCAACAAGATGAGAGCAGAGGGGTGGATGTCCATTTGGGCATTCAAGGAACAAACTCCAATGGACATGGAGAAGAAAGGAATGAAAACATAATTATGGTAGAGACCATTAAGAATTTGCAGAAGGATGTCCAAATCCATAAATATGATAATGAAAGGCTTATGAGAGCCAAAGAGAAGCAGGATGACTTCAACATGAAGTTATTGGAGGGCTTGAACAGAATAGAAATGAAATTGATTAAGGAGAATGGCTTAAGAAAATCTGGAAGTCAAAAGACTTTGGATGAGGAAATAAAAGCAAGAAGTATTAGCAGACATCACCATCACTCCCCAAGGCATTCCAATAATAGAACAAGCAACAATTCGAGTCCATCCCCTGTCAAAAGGTATAAGAGGTCTGGGGTAGATGAACTATGAGGAGAAATGAACAAAATCAAACCTCCTACATTTGATGGAGAGCACAAAAAGGATGAAGATGCAGAAACATGGTTGTTGGGCATGAGAAAGTATTTTCAATTGCATAATTATTCTTCTCATGCAGAAGGTAGAATTGTTATCTATCAACTCAAAGGAAAGGCCTCCATGTGGTGGGATTAGTTTTTACAGGTGCAGCACATTAAAGAGAAAAGTGTTGCTTGGAGGGAATTCAAGAAGTATTTTGAAAAGAAATACTTGACTAAGAGATACTATGACAAGAAAATGAAAGAGTTCTTTGAACTCGAGCTTGGAAGTATGACCATAGATGAATATGAGAGAAGGTTTCTAGAACTGCTAAAATATGTCTATTTCATCAAGGATGAGACAGTCAAAATTCAAAGGTATTTGAGTGGATTTCCATCACTCATCAGTGACAAAATACAGTATGATAATCCCAAGACATTGGAAGAGACCATAAGGCGATCTAAATACCTATATGATCAATAGAAAGCAAGGCCATCTTTCCAAAAAGCTTAGGAAGATAATAAGAAATTCAATATGGATCAGAGGAAGAAGGGAGCTAAGCCACCATTCTTCAGAAATAATCCACAAGGACAACAAATGCCTAAAGAAGCTATAATGACTGACACAGGGAGTCAAAGGCCAAGGCAGCCACCTATTCAATGTTGGAGTTGTAAAGGAGATCATAGGTTCAGAGATTGTCCTCACAGAGGTGAAAAAGGTAGGGTTGTTCACAATGTACATCAAGATGAAACAATGAAGGACATGGGCAGATATGTGCCAATGATTTTTGCAGCTCTAGAAAATAAGCAAGCAAAGTATCAATCCCACATGATTGAAGTGGAAGGTATGATCAACAACCAAACCATTGCTATTTTAATTGATTCAAGAGCTTGTTAAGCCCTAATGTTGGCTCATTACCCCTTAATTGGGGAATATTAGATTAGTAATGCTATTTTATTTATTTCGGCTTTAGGCCATTAGTTGTAATTTAGATTAGTAATGTTATTTTAATTATGTCGGCTTTAGGCCATTATACCTCCTAGTCTCCTATATATACCAAGGAGACATTTTCATTTTGAATCATCTTGTACTTGAACATTTAAGTGG
>JASDQU010227867.1:0-17289 GCA_032191745.1 Picea mariana | reverse complement strand
GAGAAGAATAAGGGTTGGTACTAGGATGGATAACACCCAACTCTAGAAATTCCTTAACAAATTTATCATTTTGATTTTTATGGGAAAAGGGATGATGATAATGGAGAACATTGGGAGTAAGAGTGTCAGGGACCAAAGGAATGGAATGATCATGGGCACTACAAGAAAGGGGAAATCCTTGGGGACTGTGAAAAAAAAATGGTGTTGGGATAGCAGATATTGGAGGTCAATATGCATAGTAGGTGATGGGGTCTCAACTTCTTGAATGGAATGGATTTGGGAAATAAAGTTGAAATGTCCTTTTTTTCAGCATTTTTCCATTATGTGGGAATTGATGATCTCAGGGGAGCCTACCGTGATGGCTTGGAACTTATATTGTTGTCCCTCTCGTTGGAATTGCATGGTTAAGTCCTTAAAATCCATGGTGATGGGGGCAAGTGTGCGTAACCATTCAGCACCAACAACAATGTTGCAACCACCAATGTATATAGAAATCATATGATATTTCAGATGATAGTGACCAATTTGTAGGCACACATTTTCACAACGCCCCCCACATTTTATGGAATCACCATTTACAATCATGATTTGAAAATTATTGATTGCATGGATGTAGCACATGGTCTTTTGAGAAATGCAGTGATGACTTGGATAACTACTTTACTATTCTTAATGTAGCCAATTAGCTTGAGGTTTTGGGGAGTAGAAAAACTAGTGAGGGCGTTCAATGAAACCAATGGTTCAACTTCTGGTGGATCAGAGAGTGGGGTAGGATCATCTACTTGGGGTATATTTTCAGCAGGGGGAACATTGGTATCCTTATCAGAAACATCCTCAGATATTTTTATAAAAATATTATATTCCTTACACTTGTGCCCCGGAAAATATTTTTTATCACAATTATAGCAAAGACCCTTAAGTTGGTGTTTATCCATTTGTGCTCGGGTTAATTTTTGGATCTAGAGAAGAGAGATAGGAGGGGCATCATTGGTAGGTTTAGGGCAAGGAATAAAGGAGGGTTTTATATTTTGGGAAGAGACGACATGTTGTGCTTCCTTGGCTCATTTAGTAGCTTCCAACCAAGTCTATGGGTTAGCCATTAGGACCTAGGCTTAGATTTCATCCTTTAGGCCATTAATAAAGCATTCCGTAAAGAAGGCATATAACATGCCCTCCATTCTAAAATCCAAGTGCTCAAAGGTAGGGATAAAGTATTCCACTATGCCAAACTATTTCAAATTGGTCAAGCGGTCCAAATGGTGTGTGTTGGTGTCAAAGAGTTCATAAATATCGACAACAAACTGTGTCCAAGAAACATACCCTTGGCATGAATTTGTATGTCATTTCCACCATTTCCAATGTCCAGGATCCAGATAGAGGACACCATAATGAAGTTTGGAAAAATCATCAGTAATGTCACGCAAGGAGAAATAATGTTCCATTTGACTAACCTAGCTCGTGTGATCTGAACCATCAAATTTTTTCACCTCAACTCTAGGAAGATGCAGTTTACGGTGAAGGTGGTTGGAATGAAAATCCTGGAAATGGGAGGAATCAGTGCCTTCTGGGGTTATAAGGTTTTTTAGATGAGGTAGGGCCTTTGGGTGTATTCATCAATTCATTGATCTTGGCAACAAAAGATTCAAGTTTGTGCTCCATGTGTGCATGGATGGATTACATTTTGGTCTCTATGGTAGAATGAATGGTGGAATTGATGGTGGAAATATTGGCATTGATTTGTTTCATTTCATTCTAGGTCTTGGAGAGCTCATAGGACAAGATATTGAGGTGATGTTCAATTTCTTAGTTCCGTGTTTGGGCCATGGTGAAGGGAAACATTAGGAATGGGGTTGGTGGGTTCACACAAAAATTGATTACTCGTGAAGGGTACCACTATTGTAACGTCCCCTGATACCACTTTGTAACATCCCCAGCTCTGCTCAAAGGCCATGTCACATCAAAATTTGAGCTCTAATACCATTTTGTGACGCATCCAGCCTCCTAGTTGAGTCTCGTTACCACATTGAAAAGTCTCCACCACCACAAATTCGCTATATAAAGCTCTACTATCAATTCTTTCTTCTGCAGAAGCAACTCATTGAAACCAACAGCACGCATGACTGGCCTTGTGCTACGTGTCACTATGTTTTCCCAGTGTGTGAAACCAGTCTCGTACTACACTCAATGTCATTGTTTCAGTCAAGATGATTTTCTTTTTGCATGCACGACATCTATAGATTCATGCTAGAACCCATATGATTATTGTTGAAGTTACTTAACAAGATAGTGAATATAACAACGGAAATAACTCATAATATAACTATGTGTGCAACCATTCCTATGTCATGTGAGAGATTTGTCCCATTCACACGCACAAACTAATTCCACTTTGCATGCGTGATGATTCAATCCTTTCCTCAAAATTCCATAATCATTACCATAGAATTATCTAACAAGAAACACTTAAACTACCATGTTCTACATCTACAACAGTTATGTAGAACTAACAATATATCTGTATCCAACATAATTATGTACCAATTCCATAACATAAATAGCATAAAAGTTCACATTTTAAACAGTATATAAACACATATAAATTGTCATATCCCATGCCCTGCATATGCAACAAATATGCATCTCTACAACATATATAATCCACACACAAATGTACATATACACAATTGTAACACATAATATATTTAACATGTATATGCACATTACTTAGAGAGTAATATACATAAGAAGATACTTATATTTTGTTTTAATACACCAACTGTGCACAGACCTCAGACATTCCTCCTAGCCATAGACTTTGTCATTGAGAAGCTCTTAGCAGCAAGTCACCCCCAATATGAGGCTAAAACCTGACCTAGGCAAAGGATTCCTACGCCAATATAAAGTATATCCATATTCAAAACACTCAAACAAGGTGCCAACCCCATAAAACAGACTATAGTCCCTCATTCCCCACATGCTTGTCCCACCCCAGGAAGTGTGCCCCTTCTCTGTTCAACAATCCTTTGGCTGCCCCACTTCCCTTCCAGGGATTTAGCAACAGGTCGAACAAGAAGTCTCATATCCTTGTAGTTGCAACTGTGCACCTTGGGAAAACAATTCCCAACAGTTCTCTAACTTGGAGAGAATTCTCATGGGCCTAACAACTCGATTCTTTGACAAACACATGCCTGCTAACTTGCTTCTTTGACAAACATGGGCCTAAAAACCCTCTTCTTTAATATCACATAGGCTTGACAACCTACCTCTTCAATAGTGCATAGGCCTTCCCAAGCACAGGGTTACATGATGGTATCAAGTTACAACAAGATATGGATGCCTCGAAGAGGAAATTTGGTCTGCAACCTCAAGGAATGAGTGAATTCATCAATCCTAATGGAATGAATTCCCATGGAAAGAGTGAATATCCCCCCCAAATACACTAAGTCCCAACAATATATTTGCATGATTATAATTATACATGTGTCACCTTAAGAGATAACTTAGCTCCACTTGGCGACACATTCTCATTCCTTAGGAACTTAGGATAAATACATATCCCATAAATATACTTTTGGAAATATTATTAAAGTATTCCCTTTATGCTTCACACCTCTTTCCCATTCTAGTGGAGTTTATCCCCTCGTCTCTTTTCATCTGATTGGTCTATGCACAGTGATATGTTTTTATTAATATATGAGTGCAATTACATTTTACAAAAGTAGGCGAGCTGGCCTCTGTGGAAATCCAGGCTCTCTAGCCTAATAACCATAGAGGAACTCTGACCTCAATATGCATATATATAAAGTCTCTCCAACCCCATAAATATCATGGCCATAAACACATTTTGTTGTGCACTTTGAAGCAATATTTGTGCACTTACTCAAGTGCACACAAAGCTATGAAATGGGTGTGCACTCTTCCCTTGGTTCACGCACGCTAAACTGTACCCAAAACTTGTGCACCCATGGTTCACCAACCTATATGTACATTTACATTTACATTGAAATTTGGGTTTGGCCTAAGGGTATTACATTCCCCTCTTCCTTATTTATTCATTGTCCTTAGTTCATTACGTACAATCAAAATTTCAAAAGTATTCGAAAAGATACAAGCACTTTGCATGCATAGAATCATCATGATCCCAAGTTGCATCCTCGGGACTGTAATAAGTCCATTGGACCTTTACTAGTCCTATTGCTTGATTCTGGAGCATCTTGAATTTCTGATCAAATATGAACACCGACTGAACTCATAAGATGCCTTCTTGCTCCACCTGAATAAGATTCCAATCAATTACATGATTAGCATCAGGCACATAATTTTTAATTAAAGATACATGAAACACATTATGAATGCATATGGATTCAAGAAGTGCTAGCATGTATCTGACAAGACCAATCCTCTCCAAGATTTCAAATAGCCCATAATAACATTTTTTCATCTTTGAACAATTTCCCAACTTAAGTGAGCTCTTCCTAGCTTTCACTTTCAAAAACACGAGGTCACCCACTTTAAATTCCCTTTGAGTTATGAATTTATCTACATAACTTTTATGTATGTCGTGGGAATCCTTTAAATTCTATTTTATTTGCACCACCTACTCTTCCATTTCCCTAAGCAAATTTGGCCCAATCATCACTCTATTTGCTAGGTTTTTCCATTTCACTAGCGTGTTACACCTTCTTCCATAAAGTGCCTCAAATGGGATCATCTTTAGAGATGCTTGATACCCATTTTTATACATAAACTCAACCAAATGTAGATATTTTTCCCACTGTGTCAGTTTTTCCATCACATACATTCTTAGCATATTTTCTATCACTTGATTTACCCTTTCTRTTTCCCCATCATATTTTTACCAAATMCTTTAAGTAATCCTTTCCAAAAATTTGATGTGAACTTAGGATCTCTGTCAAACACAATTGTCTTAGTTACACCATGAAGCCCAGCATTTTTTCTCATATAAATATCAACAATGTTAGTTTCCTTGTGCGCAAGTTTTACTCGAATAAAGTGGGYAGMTTTAGTAAGCTTGTCTACTACTACCATGATAGAATCRTGTTGTTTGGTAGKTATGGGAAGCTTCATGATAAAATCCAATGTTGCAACTTCCCATTTCCACTCAGGGATGGATAATGGTTGTAGAAAACCAACTTGTTGTATATGCTCAKCCTTGAMTTTTTGACAWTCCAAACACCTAGCAATAAAATCAACCACWTATTTCTTCATACCTGGMMAATAGTATTGTTTCTTGACAGCGCCAATTGTCTTTTGGTAGCTTGGGTRCCYAGCATAAGGCACATTGTGCATTTCTTTTAATAGCAAATTTTTCAACTCCTGAGAATCCGGTACATAAACTATGCCCTTGTACATGAGGATTTCATCCTATTTTAACTCAAAAAATTCAATTTTCTACTGCAAAATACCTTCTTGTAGCTTTATTTTTATTTCCACATAGTGTTGATCTAATTTTGCAGCCTCTAACATTTTGTCTTTCAAATATGATTTATGCATGCTAATGGTTGTAGCATGCATCTCATTCACTCTCCTATTGAGTTCATCAACCACCTTGTTCTCTTTACCCTTGATATGTTTTATATCAAAGTCATACTCACTGAAAAATTCTAACCACATGTTTTTCCTGGCATTTAGAGTTGGTTGTCCAAACAAATATTTCAGACCATTGTGGTTTGTCCTCAACTCAAATCTTCTTCCCATGAGGTAGTGTCTCCACATATTCAAGGCATGCACTATGGCTACTAATTCCAAATCATGAGTAGCATAGTGCCTTTCATGCTATTTTAATTTCCTTGATGTGTGGCACACCACATGCCCATTCTGACTAAGGACTCTACAGAGCCCTTCCTTGCATGCATTATTGCACACAACGAATTCTTCATTAGGATCCTCAATTCTCAAAATTGGCACACTTGTCAACAAACTCTTCAAGTGTTGGAAACTCCTTTTACAATTAAAAGACCACTCAAATCTCACACCTTTAATTTGCAAGGATGTGATTGGGTGTGCAATCTTTGAGAATCCTTCAATAAACCTTTTGTATTACCTTGCAAGTCCCATGAAATATCTGACCTCTATGACATTCCTTAGTGTTGTCCATTCTTCAATGGATTTTATGTTCTTTGGTTCCACTGTTATCACCTCCTCTGAAATTCTATGATCCAAATAATGAATCTACCTCTGGAAGAATGAGAACTTGATCAAATTTTCATACAATTGATGTTCTCTCAATACTTGCAACACCATCCTCAAGTGTTTCTCTTGTTCTTCTTCATACCTTGAGTAAACAAGTATGTCATCCAAAAATACAATGACAAACTTATATAAGTATTCTCTGAAAATACCATTCATTAAACACATGAATACAGTTGGTGCATTTGACAAACCAAATGGCATTATTGTAAACTCATAATGTCCATACCTCATCCTGAAGGTTGTCCCTGAAAATTATTTCTAAAGAATGGTGGCTTCACCCCCTTCTTCCTTTGCTCCATATTTCCTTTCTTCTTGTATTCCCAAACCTTTTGGTAAGTGGGTCTTCCTCTATGGTGATCATAAAGACACTTGTCTCTCCTTATAGTTTCCTCCAATGTATTGGGATCATCATATTATATCTTATCATTGATAAATGATGGCATCCCACTCAAGTACCTCTAAATCTTAACATGTCCATCCTTGATGAAACAAACATACTTCAACAGCTCTAAGAATCTCCTTTCATATTCATCTATTGTTATACTTCCAAGCTTGAGTTCAAAGAACTCCTTCATTTTCCTATCATAGGAACATTTGGTTAAGTATTTCTTTTGAAAATACCTCCTGAACTCCCTCTAAGTAACCTTTCTCTCATCAGTGTGTTTTACTTGCACAAGTTGGTCCCACCACATTGATGTTTTTCCCTTGAGTTGTTAGATGGTAATTCTCCCTTCGGCCTGTGAAGAGAAATTATGTAACTGAAATTTCTTTCTCATTCCCAGTATCCAAGTCTTTGCATCCTCATCCTTCTTTTGCTCACCATCAAAAGTAGGAGGATTAATCTTATTCATTTCTCTCTGTAGCTCATCCACCCAAAACCTCCTTGTATGCTTCCTGACAGGATATGGGCTTGAACTATTGCATGCTCTCCCAACTGAATGTCTTGTAGAGTGAGGTGATGCATGTCAACACTTCTTTTTTTTATTCTCTCATGGTGAGACTTGTGTCTCCTCAATTTTCTTGAATCGGTCTCCTTATCCATCTTTTTGTCAATTTTGACCAAGCTTTGTAGCAAATTGATGTTAAAGTCATATTTTTCCTCCTTGGCTTTCATAATTCTATCATTATCATATTTATAACTTTGGACATCCTTTTGAAACAAAATTATGGTCTTCACCAAATTGATGCTTTCTTCCTTGGCTTCTCCATGTCCATTTGAATCTGTACCCTCATCATCTATATTGGCATACATCCTTCTGACCTCATCTTCATTTACATGCTTCATATCTATGTGTTGATCATGTACTGATCAACTGTTGTTAACTCTGCAAAATGTGCAGGCAATAAGATTTGTTATACCAAATAATTTATGAAACCTATGAATACTATGCACATTTTGTTCCATAAGTGTATCAGAATCCTTTCTTTTGATTCTTGGTGAATTTAACTACCTAATTCAAAATTCTGGGTGAATATTTGGACTCCTCTATCCAAGACGTTTCCTCTTATTTTCTCTTCTTTTCTCTTCTTTTCTTTCTTTCAAAGATCATGTGTACACCAATTCTATATTATACACCCATATTCATCCTTCACGCATGCTCTATACATGCAATACCAATCACACATACATCACACTAGTATTTAGTGTGCATAGATTTTATATCAGCACTAATATTTAGCACGCTCAACTTTTGGGTTCCACGCATCATTATCTAGTGCACACACTTTTGTGTCGTGCACCAATATTCCACACAATTACATTTTTTCTCTGCGTTGTTCCAACACTCATGCACACCCTCTAGCACCCAATACTCAATGCGCACCTCCAATTCTGCTCCACGCAGTACCAACATTCCACGTGCATGCACTATGCACTAACACTATGCACACGCCAATAATTTTGCTCGGTGTAGTGCTCATATTCAACGAGTGCTCACTGTGCATCACCAGTATTCAATGTGCATGCCTTGTGCACTATTATTATGCACGCTACCATCAATTTTGCATGGTGTACATATTCATTACACACGTAATGCACTCCCATATCACGTGAGCTCCACCTATTCTATACCCCGCAGTTCCAATATTCAGTTCAGACACTCCACACATCGATATCTTCAACGCACCATAATTCATGCACCACGCAGTGCCAAAATTTAGTACAAACACACTGTGCACCAATGCTTAGTGCACGCAATTCCTTTCTTCACTCAGCTATTTTTTCCATATTTTCATCTTGTGACCCCGTGACCATCATAAAAATTCATGCCTCGCCAACTTTATGTTGATATATGGCCCATACAAGTCCAGTGTTGAACCAAAATATCTGATACCACTTTGTAACATCCCCTGATACCACTTTATAACATCCTCAGCTCTACTCAAAGGTCATGTCACATAAAAATTTGAGCTCGGATACCACATTGTGATGTATCCAGCCTCCTAGTTGAATCTCGTTACCACATTGTAAATTCTCCACCACCATAACTTTGCTATATAAAGATTTGATATCAATCATTTATTCTACGGAAGCAACTCATTGAAACCAACAGGGCGCACGACTGGCCTTGTTCTATGCACCACTATGTTTTCCTAGTGTGTGCAACTAATTGCATACCATGCGCAACAACTATGTCTTAGCAAATCTGCGCGCTCAACTTTCATTGTGTCAATTGTGTCGATTGTCCCTCCACATGCATGACATTTCTATCTTCGCGCTAGAACCCATATGATTCCTGCTAAAGTTACTTAACAAGATAACGACTATAACAACAGAAAGAACTCATAATGCAACTATGTGCGCAACCATTCCTATGTTGTGTATGGGATCTGTCCCATCCATGTGCACGGACTAATACCAATTTGTGTGCACGATGATTCAAGTGTTTCCTCATAATTCCATAACCATTACCATGAAATTATCTAACAGGAAACACTTAAACTACCATGCTCTACATCTATGAAATTTATGTAGAACTAGCAATATATGCACAGCCAGCATAATTGTGTACCAATTCCATAACAAAAATAGCATAAACGTTCACATGTTAAATAGTATATAAACACATATAAATTTTCATGGTTCATGCCTTGCATATGTAGCAAACATGCAGTTCTACAGCATATATAATCCACACACAAATATACATATACACGACTGTAACACAATATATTTAACAATGCACATTACTCAGAGAATAATATACACAAGAAGATACTTATATTTTGTTGTAATCCACCAACTACGCACAGACCTCATGCATTTCTTCCAAACATAGACTCTATCATTCAAAAACTCTCAGAAACAATTCACCCCCAAGCTGGGGCTCAAACTCCACCTGGACAAAGGATTCCTAAGCCAAGCTAAGGTCTGTCCATGGTCAAAACACTCAAACAAGGTGCCAACCCTAGCAAACAGACTACAGACCCTCATTCCCCACATGTTTGTCACACCCCAAGAAGTGTGCCTCTTCTCTGCTCAGTAGTCCTTTGGCTGCCCCACTTACCTTCCATGGCTTATACAATAGGCCAAACAGGGAGTCCAAGAGCCCTGCAGCTACAATTGTGCACCTTGGGAAAACAATTCCCAACGGTTATCTCACTTGGAGAGAATGCTCACAGGCCTAACAACCCGCTTCTTCGACAAACACGGGCCTGAAAACCTACTTCTACAAAAAACACGGGCCTGAAAACCTACTTCTTCAACAAACACAGGCCTGACAACCCACTTCTTCAATGGCACACATGCCTAACAACCCGCCTCTTCAATGGCGCACAGGACTTCCCAAGCATAGGGTTATGTGATGGCAGCAAGTTACAATAGGATATGGATGCCTCGTAGAGGAAAGTTGGTCTGCATTCTCAAGGAATGAGTGAATTTTCCAATCCTGATGTCTGAATTCCCATGGAAAGAGTGAACATCCCCCCCAGATACACTAAAGCCCAAAAATGTATTTGCATTATTATAACTGGACACTTTTCACCTTAAGAGCTAACTTATCTCCACTTGGTGATTCGTTCTCATTCCTTAGGAACTTAGGATAAATACATATCCCATAAATATACTTTTGAAAATATTATTAAAATGTTCCCTTTAATCTTCACTCCTCTTTCCCATTCTAGTGGAATTTAGCCCCCCATCTCTTTTCATTTGATTGGTCTACATGCAGTGATAAGTTTTTATTAATATCTAAGTGCAATTACATTTTACAAAAATAGGCGCACTGGATTTTGTCACAATCCGGGCTCGCGAGCCTAATAACAACACATGCACTCTAACCTCAATATAGATATATACAAAGGCTCTCTAGCCCCAAAAATATCATGGCTACAAACACGGTATGGTGCGCACTTTGAAGCGATCCTCATGCACTTACTGAGGTGCACACAAAGCTATGAAACGAGCATGCACTCTTCCCTTGGTTCACTCACGCTAAACTGTACCCAAAACTTGTGCACCCACAGCTCACTATCCTATATGTACATTTACATTTACATTATAATTGGGTCCAGCCTAAGGGTATTACAACTACAATCATTGCAAAGAGAGGAATCCAATGGAATAGGTGGAAAATAAGGGTGTCAGGAAGGGTGGGTGGGTCCACGAAAAAAAAAAAAAGTATTATAAGTGACAAGGACCACTACTATTAGATGAAGAGAGGAATCCAATGGGAGAGTTCTCAAATAAGGGTGTCGAAGGGATGACTACGTTTTTTTTTTTTACTCCTACGAAGTTATACTACGGCCTGAATAATATTGTAGTGACGGAATGCCTAAATTGTTAACAGATAAAATTGCGTAGGAATTATGCAACTTGGATGCAAGAGGCAGGGTTGCACTACAAGTTCCCTTCTATTTCTATTATGTTTTGTTTCGTTCCCAAGGGTTGGGGTTTTCAAGGTTCCTACAGATAAGGGTTTTCCCTATGATAAAACTTTTCGGTATAAGTGCGGGGTCAAATAGTATTACTCTGCCCAATATCTCAGGGCACCAACTAAGGAGGCTCGACCGTACCCTTAATCATACTGCCTGATTACCCAGGTACTAGAGAGTATTATTCCCGAGTGTTGTTCTCGGGGCTAGTATAACAGTTAGGTGGATGATAAAATGATCTATAGCTAGTTTCAAGACACCTAGGGGAATCCATATATACCTGACGGTAAGTGGGAGTGATGGTCGTGTACAGGTGGTGTACGATGTGGTACTACTCAAAGGGGTACCAACATGGGTTACATAGGTTTCCAACAAGGTGAAACATTTATTTTGAGTAACCCATGAAACCATCTATATTTCCTGCATATATCCTTCCCCAGCTATGGTTTTACCTCTTGAATGACATCTTTGTGATTTAAAGATGTTGGTAGTACACGTCTCTACCCTGAAAAAAATTCCCACAATTTTTACAAAGGAAAGTTCTCTAATACTACTTGTAAGGTACTAGATGTATTATAATAAGCATAAATAGAAATAATATGATAAATACCAACGAAACAACAAAATATAGAGAACAATAACACCAGCAATGATACCTTTATTTACAGAAATTCAAATTCCCTTGCCTCTTGAAGGGGGCAACCTCCGACAGAGAAAATCTCTATTATAATAATTCTTAAGACAAGAATTTTGCATGCCTTCTACCCCTATTTATACTAATTCTATCTTCAAAAGAATGTTCTAGAGGAAGATCTTTCTAGAATTGAAAACTTATATTAAGTCTTCTTACATAAGACTTGTTCACATTGTTACCTAGGCCTTATTTACTAGTGTTGGCCTTTATTACATAGAAAACATATTATTCTACCTACATGAGGGGTTAGGGAGGTTAGGTACCTAAAAACATTTATGGTTAACAAATCAAAAGAGGGAAAATTGTGACTGATTACATCCTATTTCAAATGCGTAATCAACATCAAAACTTATATTTTCAATATATACATATAGGTCATCCAACATTATTTCTCTAATGAGGCATCTGACTTGTTCAAATCATTCTTCCCAAACAATGAATTTTGTAGCATCTGTAGGATTTTGGATGTCACCATGAACTAGATAACACAAATTTATAGCTCTGAGAACATCAACCATATTTACTTTCCATAGTTTATATTTATAACAATCAAACTCAAGCACATTTACCAGTTCAAAAGTCATTGTGAGAAAACCCAAAAAAATTGATATCATATAATAGAATATTCCAAATCTAATAGAATTAAGGAAAGCACATGAAAAAAATAGATTATTTCAAAAAACATTGACCTTAAATGGATGTCATGTGACAAAGTTATAGACCTTGAATTTGTACTACTAAAAATAGAAATTTCCAAGAATAAAAACTATGAAAACGAAAATTTCCAAAAACATAATTTTTTTCAGAAATATAAACTTTTCAAAGTAGAAATATTCCATAGATGGAAATTTCCAAAATTTGTAATAACATTTAGAGTTAAATGTGTGAGCTTTATCTGTTAAATCTAGAAAAACTCAAAACAAGAACTCCCTAATTTTTGGAGTAGAATCCATAAACGACTTAGGTTTTTCAGTTTAAGTCATGGTTTGGCTAGAAACAACTTTACCATATTAGAGGAATTTTGAGGTCAAAATGGGTTTTTAAATAAAAAATGTGCTATCAACATCAATTTTAAAAGAAACAATATGATTCACAATGATGATGTCAACTACTTTTAAAAATAACTTATTTTTTTAATCATATTTTCAACTTATCTTCTAATATGTCTACTAAAATTTCAAGTTTAGGCACTCATTTGATGTGGAATTTAATTATGCATCCAACAAGTGTCTACACTTCAAATTTGAGTAAATCTATGAGATAAGTCGAAAAGAGGATAATAATAAATAAAATAAAAAAGTAGTTTTATTTCATTCCCTTTGAAAATTCATAACTGTTGTTTTATTATTTTAACTATTATTTTATTATTTACCTTAGGATGCCCATTTTAGACCTCAAATATCTATTACGATAGTTCAACTCCAAGAGGAAATTTTGGCCACATTGAGAGCCCAAATAGTATGCATAATTCAAATATATGTTCTTTAAACCTTATCAAATCCAATACAATTTGTTCATTACCAACACAACCTATAAACCAAATAAAACAAAGAAATTGACTATAGAGAGATGAAGCAACACAAGAAGTCCAAAATCTTTCACTCTTTGCAAAAATTGGTGCCAAAAACCATAAGCCTTCTCAAATTTTAATGGAGGTCTTCAAACCCTATAAAGAAACAAAATACTTTCACATTAAACTTGCAACACAATAAAATATTAATTCAAGGAGTCTAAACCAATGGCTCTTATATGATGTTATAAAAACGCATTGTAATACCATGTGAAAAAATGCATGCTGTTAAAAAAACAAAGAGCATGAGCTTTGATAATTAATTTTCCAAACTTCTATAAGCATGCATCATTAACGTAACAAATCAAGATACAATAAAACATGAGAGAAACAAAATTTATAGTGGTAAAACTTTACAATGTCTAGAGGAAACATGCACTCTTAGACCAATATTGTTTTATTTATCATTAAACCTTGCTACAACAAGACTCCAAGACTTCTTAATCATGAAACTCATGATGATCCAACAATGGATGAGTAAATAGGTCGTTTCTCATCGATATATAGTCCTCATAAGTGAGAATGCATCTCCACACAATAAATGTGCAATAAATAAAAATTCACCCACCAAACCCATATTAAGTAATAATGATTCTTATAAATGTCTAGTTTAAGTAAAAAAAGACATAAGTGATTAAAACAATTATAAAGTGATCCAAATAAGTCTAATTAGTTCCAATCACATGTATATGAATGACCCACCATCGATGACTTTAATTACGTCGAAAGGCATACACCTATTGACAATGAGCACAATTAATCACCTTTTAATCTAAAATTCTAATCTGATGGCTAACAATTAAAGATACTGACATATTCTTAGTCGTCCTCCCAAATCAATGAATGTGATTTCCTCTTGATAACTTCCTTGTATTTTTGAATGCATATGTTAACATGTTTACCTTTTAACATTTACCTAATCATATTAAGAAATTACAATAGCACTATATGATTTCCACGTTTAAATTATTAAACTTTGGATTTAACACACTGACTATGCTAGCTATAGACGCTCATTTTCTGGTTGTGCGTTTCATTTTCTGGCTGTGTGTTTCATTTTTTGTCTACACCTTTCGACGTTCATCAGCCACGGTTTTGGTTATAATTTCTTAGCCTATCACCAAGTTGAATCACCAATATGGACGTTCATTAATGTTGTAGAAATGTAATTGTTAATATTTGTTCATTGTTTTGTTATACATAAATTATGATGGTGTAATAATTGCATGCTATAATTTAAATGTTGCAAATGGTGTTAAATAAAAAAATCGCATACATAGTAACAACGCAAGATTTAACCCTAGAAAACCAATAAATAATGGCATTTGTTGATTTCGTCGATCAAGGAACTACATGCAAGGAATAACACTTTTATTGAATGTTATTATTATCTTTACAATTTCTTAGATACCTTTGTTATCACTTTGGGATCGTCTTCTATAACATTTCTAGTTTTAATCTCCATAAATTGTAATGTAATGGTATACATATGAATTAGGTTGGTGAGTTGATATGATTGGAGCAAAGAGCCCATATTGATTAATATAGTCAAGGGTCGAATTGTATATTATGTACATTGAAAAAATAAATAAAACAGTAATCATTGGTTGTGATACAAAAGGGATGAAAATGATGTGCGTCTATGATTCCACAAGAGAGAGAGGGGTTCAAGGGGGATTTTTTTCATGGGTATTAATCCAACCCACAATTCCTGGAATTGTTATCATTGTGTAAACCTTTTATTTTTTTGTTGGGTGTCCCCAAGGAAAATCGTTAAACTCATGTAAGAGGGTCGGCGTGAGTGGTCACAATCCATAGTTATTGGAGAGCATGGGTTGAAATACAATCATCCTTGGGAAGAGTGAGAGTCAAGCAAGCAAGGGAAAGAGAAGGAAATTTGTATGGAGAAGGGAGACAGCTTTTACATGCAGGTTTTAGGTAGCAAAGGAGGAGAGGTGTGTTGGGAAGAGCACCAGCCATGTTGTGCTTGAGGAAATCCATTGTTTGGTTGTGTGTTATGTTGGAAATGAGGCATGTGTGCATGTAAACAGGTTCTAATCTTGTACTATGTTTCCTATTGAGGAAATGGATCAAGATCCATGTGAAGGATACTATGAGCACTTATGAAATAGATAAGAGTTATTGTAGTTCTTGGTTGAAAGGTTCCTAGCCAACTTAGTGCACTAGAATCCTTGATAAATGAATGGTACATCACGAGGGACTAAGTGTAGTGAAGCAGGTACATTCCTTGGGTTGTGCAGGTTGTACGGAAGAGAGAGTTGGTGGATTGGAACTGTTGTAGGATTAGAGCTTGGGTTTTGGGTCATTGAGTGTGGAGAGTGGACAGCCAGAGGGCTAGATCTCCTTGTGGACTCAGAGCCTCAGCTCGAGGGTGTCCTACTGCTTGGAGCAGTAGTGCCTATGGTTAGGAAGTTCATCCTTAGCAAGCAACCAATTTGTTACATTTATAAACAGATAAGTGTTTATGTTTTGTTTATTATGATTATTTCATTGTGTAAATGTTTTATTTAAATGTTATGTAATTCTTGGGTTTTTACTAAATACATTCAGAAATTATAAATGTTGTAGATACATGGTTAAATCAACATATTGTTTGTTGTGAATTTGATGGGCTTGCTTCCCCTTGGTTTTCTATTATATTTGTGGGGCGTTTTTAGATTTGTTTTTCAACAGGATGAGTCATTTTCCGTAGTGACGGACTCAGCATGGGTGTTCGGTATCTTATAGAATGGTATCAAAGATGAAGGTTGCAACACTGGCCTTCAAGAGCCTGCTACCTGACAACAGAAGTTGTTTGGATTAGATATGTCTTTTGGGTGAAAATTTATTTTTTCTACGGGACAAAAGTTCTGGGGTAAAATTATCTCTTCTTTTGTATGAGTAGTGCATAAAACACTTGAAAGTTGAACTTTTGGTAAGCATATTAGCATTTTTAAGTAACTAGCCTTTGATCTTTGGCTCTCACCAATTGTTTGTCTCGTGATTAAATTAAAAATTATTGGGTTATTTTATGAAGTTAAAGTTCTCACATATAAAGCTTTTACAAAGCCAAATGAGAACATGCTATTGCCATTGTGTCTGGAGATCCATTGGACTTCATAACCAAGGATCAGAACTGAGTTGCTCGAATGAAGAAACCTTTGATTTGAAAATATCGGTATTGTAACACCCTATTTCCCCATGTCTGTAAATATAACTATATTGGCCTGAGAACTATGGAAAACTCAAAGGTGTAAATGTTTGATTTGATGGACCTTTGTATAAAAGGTCGATGAATGTAAATTATGTTATGAACATGTGTTGCATCACTGTTGGGAAGGGGATATGCTAAAAGAGACCACAATGGCTAATGAAAAGGTGGTGGAAGGGACCCGGAACAGTTAAGTTAACTTCCACCGAACCAGTACCATACTGGTTCTTACTTTCTCAAGACCAAAACAACTCTCTGACCCAGGAATGAATTTTCATCAGGATGGTAGGTGGGGAGGCTCCTCAACATTTTATGAGGGGATGGGGTGGACCACTGACGCAAACGGTGACGCCCGGCACGTCTGCTGTCACCAGGACCTTCTCTTTCCTCGGCCCGAAGAACTCAAAGGTTCTCCTAATTCCCTAGCGAGAATCTTCCTACCCACAGATTCTCTTCACCACACGATCCCCTTCCTTAACTTCTTGGAGGATCGGAACTCGCGACTCCGCGAGCTCAACAGTTGAGTGCTACACCCTCAGATCCCCGAGGTCCGAGATTTCATTCAACTCGCTGACCTTTCCCTGAAGGATTTCACTACTCGCAACCTCGCTACTCACGATACCAAACTTTTGATTCTCCAACCTCCAATGTCCAAGGCACCGATACCTCCGATGCACGCGTGTGAATTGACCCGTCCACACCCGTCACTTCTCTCGGGACTTCCTCGCT
>JASDQU010227866.1:497-17290 GCA_032191745.1 Picea mariana | reverse complement strand
AATTTGCAATATGGTAGTTTTTCATCTCTCCCTCGACAACTCTCCTCTTCACATCTGCAATAAGGAATCAGAAACGAATCTTCTCTCCTCCACAGCGCAGACCAACAGTTTCTTACTAGCATCTCACAGCTTCACTTACATGCAACAACTTTCTCCCTTGGCTTCTCTCTCCCTCTTCACGGCGTACAGCACAAATTCAGGATTTGTAAATATTAGACTCGTGCAACTCTCTTGCACACAACAATTTTTTCCCTCGGCTTCTCCACAGCACACAGCTCAATGTTCTCACGTCTGCAAAAATTGGAACGCCTCACGTCTTCACACAACAGTTCCTCCCACACAGCAGCTCCTCCGCAAAGCTATACGCACTTCACGATTTGACTCTGATACCAACTTAAATAAATCTACAGAAGAGATAGAACTCACACCAATCTATTCATTTAATCAAGAAAACGATTACATTTATATCTTGATACACAAGCAATAGTGTCCTCAAATGATGGATCTAATAACCATGTAGAGGAGACGAGGAGTCCATGTTTATTAACTAATTCTATAATTAGCATTTCTGTATTAATATCTAACAAGAAACACATTGATATTATGTCATTAAATAACTTTTATATATGTCACTCTAAAATTTTGCTAACCTTCTACTAGTACAATAACTCAACATTAGTTAGTATATTAAATTATGATTAAATTAGTTAATAATAGTAAGAGACACAATATTTATGCCATTAAATAACCTTAATCAACTTAGGTTTTAATACAAGTTATAAATAATAGAAATAGAAATAATGTAAGGAATCCAAGTCTAAGACATCAAAGATCTTCTTCTACAAGTTTATGTAAATTTGATTTTATATAGTTTATCATGATAAATTTATCACAAAAATGGTGAATATATACATTCAAAGTAGTGAATCGAGCCATTTTCTAATTCCTCAATTTGAAAAACAATCTTACCAATTTAGTTCAAAATTCTAGATCCACTATTTCTAATTTAGATCCATTTTTTTACTTAACACACATGCTAAGATGCAACTAAATCATGATCCATTGTTTTGGTCTAGATTCACTTAACTTTCAATAGAAAAATATAAATAATAATAATGGAAATAAAATATAATGATACAATAGATTTTATAATGATGCCTTTATAAGAAAAAAAAATGGTGAATATATACATTCAAAGTAGTTAATTAAGCGATTTTCTAATTCCTTATTTTGAAAAAACTCAATCTAGCTAAAGTTCTAAAATTCTAGATCCACTGAATATTTCCAAATTTAATGAAATATGTGTTTTATGGGATTATGAAAATCACAAAATCATTAGGAGTAGAGACGTCATATTCAATGAGAAGGTCATGTACAAAGATCAGTTGCAGGGAAAGAAACAGGAAAAAGAAAAAACAGAATACACAATGCTTGATGAGATCACTGAAAAATAAATTCCAAAGGAACTAGAAAATCAAAATGTACAACAACAGGAGCAGCATGTACCTCAAACTCCTCCAAGTGTTGTTAGAAGATCTACCAATTGAAGTATACCCCCTAAACGATACTCTCCTTCATTTTATTATTTATTGTTGATTGATTATGGTGAACCAGAATGTTATGAAGAGGCAATGAAGGTAGACACCAAAACTAAGTGGGAGCAAGGAATGAAAGAGGAAATGGATTCCCTAGTAAATTACCAGACTTGGGATTTGGTTTAGTTTCCTGTAGGAAAAAGAGCATTACAGAATAAATGGGTTTACAAGTTGAAGGAAGAATATGGAGGTAAAAGGCGGTAAAAGGCTAGACTAGTTGTAAAGGGGTTTGCACAAAAGAAAGGTATAGATTTTGATGAAATATTTTCTTTTCTTAATATGACTTCAATTAGGACTATTTTAAGTCTTGTTGTAGTAGAATATTTACATCTTGAATAGTTATATGTAAAAACAATCTTTCTCCATGGGGATTTGGAAGAAGAGATTTATATGCAACAACCACAGGGGTATGAGGTCAAAGGGAAGGAGAATTTGGTACGCAGGTTGAAGAAGACCTTGTATGGCCTAAAGAAAGCTCCAAGGCAATGGTATTTGAAGTTTTACGGGTTTATGATAGAACAAGGTTATAGTAGATTTCAATCTGATCATTGTGTTTATTTTAAAAGGATATAAAATGGAAGCTATGTTATCTTACTATTGTATGTAGATTGCATGCATGTTGCAGGGTCTAATATGCATGATCTAAATATGCTCAAGAAGAAATTAGCTAATTCATTTGCAATCAAGGATTTGGGTGCTACAAAGAAAATTCTTGGTATGAGAATAACAAGAGACAGAAAAAATCGCAAATTGACATTGTCTTAGGGTGAATACATAGACAAGGTGTTAGAGAGGTTTAGAATGCAGAATGCAAAACCGGTTAGTACACCTTTGGCCAACCATTTCAAATTAACTAAGGAAATGTGTCCCAAGACACATGAGGAGATAGAATACATGTATAGGGTCCCTTATTCATCATTAATTGGTAGTTAGATGTATGTGATGGTTTGCACAAGACCATATATTGTACATGCAGTGGGAGTTGTGAACAGGTATATGAACAATCTATGTAAAGAACATTGGGAGGCAGTAAAGTGGATTCTCAAGTATTTGAGAGGTACTACTACTCATGCATTATGTTTTGGAAAATTATACATTATTCTACAGGGATATGTTGATTCAGATATGGCAGGTGATTAAGATAGCAGGAGGAGTACCACAGGGTATGTTTTTACTATAGGTGGAACAACAGTAAGTTGGATTTCAAAACTGTAAAAGGTTTTTTCAGTTTCAATAACAAAAGCAGAGTATGTTTCTTCTACAGAGACTAGTAAAGAGGTTTATGGAGGAATTGGGAAAGAAGTAGGAGAATACCAGGTTGTATTGTGACAGTGAGAGTTCCATTCATCTTGCAAAGAACTCAACCTTCCATTTGAAAACTAAGCATATACAGATTAGGTACCATTTCATACGATCCATCTTGGAAGATGGACATTTGAATATGGAAAAGATACACACTAGCCATAATTCTGCAGACATGTTAACTAAAGGAGTAACCAGGGAGAAACTGAGTTCCTGCTCAATTTCAGTTGGTCTTTAACCATGAAGGTGAAGATGAGAAATTTTCCAGGTTCAATAAGGATCATAGTCTAGCATATACAACAACAGTGGAGTTTTTGAGATCAGTCTCCAAGTGAGAAATTGTTGGTTGTGGAGCCTGATTATCTTCATGATTCA
Source organism: Picea mariana (assembly GCA_032191745.1). Lineage (NCBI taxonomy): Eukaryota > Viridiplantae > Streptophyta > Pinopsida > Pinales > Pinaceae > Picea > Picea mariana. The sequence goes on along the minus strand of JASDQU010227866.1, from coordinate 14,018 downwards.
TAAGTCTTTGTTTTCAACCGTGTTTATACCCCATGAAGACCTTACACCCCGGAAGAATGTACACTCCTCCACATGAGGGAGTGCAAGGGGGGGGTAGGGGGGTTACCCCCCCTTAGAGGGTTTGGGGGACAACGTTCCTTGATGGGGGTTTGGAGGCGAAGCCCCTGAAGGAAAATTTTCCTTGTAAATCTGGATCGTTCATTATAAGGTCGCAGATTTGATGATAGAAGTTATGTTAGGGATTTTTTCCCTAGAAGACAACCCTCTTTTATGAGGGAAATGTATTGTGACTATGTATAATTGTGAATATTGTATTCTGAGTTAGGATAAAGTGAGAGAAAGAAGAGGAAGTTACAGTGGGTGTGTTGTAGGTTGTATCCCTTCATTTGTTGGATAATAATAAACGAAGGACTTGGCAATTTCTCTGGTGGATGTATCCCACACTGAGTGAACCACATATATATGTGTCTCTATTGTATTGTATATCTTCTATGTTTTATTTTCACATTTGTTTTATTTTATTGCTCCGCGATCATGTTTTTCTAACAGTTGAAAATATCCCTTTAAGGTCTAAAGTAATCACCAAGGATGTGGTAACAAAATTTCTACACATATATCATTTGTTTGGGATTTTGGAGAACCAAAGATGATCATTGCATATATTCTAAAGAAGAAGGTGGGTGTTTTATATATGTAGCATTGTATGTCAAGGCTATGTTGTTGATAATAAATAGTATGAATGCAATAAAGGAGGTGAAGAAGTAGCTATCATCCAAGTTTGAAATGAAGGATCTTGGTGCAACGAAATTCATTCTGGGAATGGAGGTCAAGAGAGATCAAGCATATAGAAAACTCTGGTTGAACCACAAGAAGTATGTTGGAATAGTTTTGAAAATTTTCAACATGCAAGATTGAAAACCTATAAAGGTGTCAATTCCTATGAGAGCAAGGATAACTTTTGAATAGTTTCCAAAGACACAGAAAGAAATAGAGGATATGTCACATGTCCCCTATGAAAGTGTTGTTGGTATTTTAATGTAAGCGGTGATCTACACTCGACCATACATTGTTGATGCAGTGGAGTGTTGAGAAGATAGATGTCGACACCTAGAAAGGAGCATTGGACAATTATCAAGAGAGTATTCAGGTATTTGTGTGGCATAAAATAATATGATATATTATACCAAGGGAAGATTGGAAATGATAGATAAGTAGATGTACATGGCTTTGTTGATGCTGAATAGGATAGAGATTTGGATCAAAGAAGGTCGAGCAGTAGATATGTGTTCAAAATGTTTAGTGGAGCAATCATATGAATGAGTAAGCGACAAGTGGTCATAGCCTCATAAACAACAAAATATGAATACATGGCAGCCATTCATGGAAGTGAAGAAGCAGTATGGATGCAATGGATATGATCAGGAATCAGGTTTGAGCAGAGAGATATGAATATAAATTGTGACAGTCAAAGTGCAATATTTCTAGAAAACAACCCATCTTATCATTCCCAGACTAAGCATATTGATGTACAATACCATTTGTGAGAGACATGGTGGAAAGAAACAAAGTACTACTAGAGAAAGTAGAGACATTGGAAAACATAGTAGACTCTTTGACCAATTATGTGAGTGTTGTTAACTTCTCTTGGTGAAGAGAGGAAATGGGAATTGCTTCCCTAGGTCTCTGAGAAAAATTTCAGGAAACTCTTAGTTGAACAAGTCAGACAACAATTGGGAGAATGTTGGGTTGTTATATTCTTTTTAGTGTAATTCGAAGGCCGAGGTGGATCGACCAGGAAAAGTTGAAGTCAAAGTAATCGATATCAAGTCTAAGAGGTCAACCAACAAGAGGTTGACAAGTGATCATGTGGCCATCGACTAAATACTAAATGAAGGTCAAATGGTAATCCAACTTGGTATTTGATTGTAACGGAATCTCGAGATTCACAAGATTTGTAGCCAATGATCTGCGTGGATTTGTAATTTTTGGGGGTTCCTTTCTTTAGGGTTTTTCCTATTGTAAATCCTATAAATAAGGTGTGTTGTAATGTCGTAAGAGATAATATTTAGATCAATCGTTTTATAGGTTGTTTTTCATGTATATGTAAACCAAATCGGCTACAGGGTTTTCCTTATGTGAAGCAAGAATGTATGATTTCAATTGTTTCTTAGATGTGGAACAAGGTTAGGGATGTAACCTTTTATTTTGAATGAATAAGACAACAAGAGAGAAAGTTGCTCAAGGAATTTTGGTTTTCCTATTTTGGTTGCCAAGGTAAAATCTATGTGTGTTATGTATTTTCTTTGGCATTTACTTTATAGCTTAAATATTTCTTCATCTCTTCTACTAGGTTTAGCATGGAAGTGTTCCAATTTCCTAACAAAGATGAGGACTTCAAGGAGGTTTTTTGACAACTACAGGGCTAAATTCATATAGAAGAAGGTGGACACAAGGTTGACTATCATTTCCAGAATGGTATACTATACAAATTTGACAAGCTTTGTGTTCCTAAAGGTGAATGATTGTGGCTTCTCAAAGAGGATCACACTTCCAAGGTTGCAAGACATTTTGGTGTTGGGAAGATAGTTTCCAACTTACAAAGGTATGTGTACTGGCCCAGAATGCAAGACAATGTAGCATGGTATATTATAGGATGTGTATGATGTTGTACCAACAAGAACAATAATAGGAATAAAGTTATATATCATCCCTTACTAGTACCCACTAGACCTTGGGAAATCATTTCCACAGATTTTGTGGGTCATTTACCAAACACGTGGAAGGGACGTGACTATTTATTCGTGGTAGTTGACAAGTTCAACAAGATATGCATTGTCATTCCTTGTAAACGGACCATGAATGGACAAGAAGTAGAAAACAAGTTCTATGAACGGGTCTAGGTGCACTTTGGGATACCAAGGAGCATCATCTCGGGATACAATATTTCTCAATGCATTTTGGACTAGATTGTGGGAGAATATGGATTCTTAGTTGAAGCGATCTATAATATTCCATCCGCGAAAAATATGGATAGACAGAAGTAGTCAATAGGACCTTGATGTATCTTTTGAGGGGTTACAATCAAAATCATTTGAAGAATTGAGATGAAAATATGATCTATATTTATCACTCTTATAATAGAGTAGTCCACACTTCTACTGGTAAGTCACCTTTTGAAACTTTCTTTGGATATTTTCCACGTTCGCCCTTATATGTTGTATATGGAATACAAGGAGGAGTGAGGGAGGATATCACAGGAGATGCATTAAAAGAAAAAGAATAGTTGACAAGATCAAGAAGATCCATTTGCAAGTAAAGGAGACATTGAAGAAGTCACATGAAAATCATAAGACTAGACATGACCAGCATAGAATAGAGAGAGAATTTAGAGTGGGAGATAGAGTATGGTTACAGATGATGAGGAAAGACTATAGGGTCCTAGTAAGAAGATCAAGGATATATGGTATGGTCCTTTTGAGGTATTGGAAAAGGTGGGAGATAACACATATAGACTCAATCTACCCCCATACATGTGCATTTACTCAGTAGTGAATGTGGAGAATCTCAAACTCTATGATCCTTCCATGTTGGACCAGGAGGAGGAGTAGGTCCTACCTTCCACAGAAGACTTAGCACTAGATTCTCAGGTAGAGTTGGAAAAGGAAATAGTTTTGGAGAAGAGTTATATAACTACAAGATAGGGGCAACATGACCTTTGGAAGATTCGGTTGAAAGGATAACTTCTAAGCAAGGAAAAATGGTACTCAAAGGAGAGGGTAGAGGAAAATTCCTGTCACCTCATTCAGTAAATATTTTGCAGACAAAAATTCTCCCAAAATGGAGAGGTATGATCCAGATTAGATAATTATGTTATTTTTCATCTGTCTATATGCTTTACAAGTAAAAGAAAATGGAGGAATAAACTTGTAGATCTATTTTAGTGGTTGGAACAAATTTGAAAATTTGGGTGAAAAAAACTGTTTGAAATCTTTTGAGGCCATTTTGAGTCATCAAATGACATTTTTTTATGGTGCAAACCTTACTATCAAGTTGTATCCTATATTATACGCATGTATACCTTTCCAACGATGCAATAATCACCTCAATCGGAGTTCGGATCCAAAAGTTATATCTCCCGCAAGTTGACCTACCGTATTGATCACCATGGTGCAATTGGTTGCCATATCATCCCCCGTTACTTGAACCTGTGGGGAAAGACACATAGGGGATTTTCTAGAACATTCTATAAGGTCCAAACCTGATCACTAATTGAGGGCAGAGGAAGTCAATACACTAACCCTAGATGAGTATCGATATATGTTAAATACCAGGTTGTTGGGAGGAGAAGGGGTTCCATTCTATGTTATTGTATTTTGTTCCGTAGAAGAGAACAAAAACTGGGGGTGTGAAATTAGAGAGAATAACAAAGGCAGGTAATGTTTTGTAGTATCCTAACTAGACACAGGTCTTAGGTAACTCCATAAAGAGTTTCGTCTCCTTTGTACTTGCATTATTTCCATACCAGAGAAAAGAGAGTAGAACAACCTCACCTTCTAGTTGGCTTTTCTCCATTAAAGGTTTCCTAGATAAAATCTTTGTGTTTTTTGTAGATGGTGTGTGATTTTATTTTACTATTCTCTATTTTTTGCATTTTTATCTATTCCATGCATAAGCAGAAAATCAGTAACTAAAGATTTTGTAATCTAAAGTAATTTAACCTTCATAATGTATATTTCAGTTTGATTTATTAGATTTTTTGCGACAAACTATTCTAGTGGAATACCCACAACAGTTTACAAATCAATGATGGAAGGGGGGATGCATGAGGATGAAGTGATGCAACAACAATGGATGAAATAATGGGGGTTACAATAGGGTGGACTAGTGGGTGGAATATCGATGAAACCTTTGTTGATGGATGGGATATAAAAGGTGGTGGGGGTGGAAAACAATAAGCCCCCATGGGTTGTACTATGGGTGGGATTAACATATGGGAGGGAAATGCCATCCCAATATCTGGGGTACATTGTCCAAGGATTGAACTCTCCCTGCAATCTAGGACAAATGAAGTGTGGAATGGAGCTAGCAATGAATGGTGAAGTGATGGTAGTGGCGATCAAAAAAATAATGAACCCGCTTGCATTCACATTTATAATATTTTGGTTAGTAGAAAAACATGAAATTCAACCAAAATAAGATAAAAAATCTCACATTAAAACAAGATTTGACTTGACACATGATTTTTTGGAAGGGGGTGATCTATCCATCCCAAGTGCACATGGTTCATCACACTCTGAAACCACAACTTGTAGAAACACAACAACAATATATTTGATTTCTCGTAAACAACCTGTAGAAACACACCAACTATCTTCTTACACATATACATAATGCATTTCCAATATCCCTTATACAAAAAAAATAGTGTATGAAAATTTTCCATCATATTTTAGGAACACTTGAAACAAGATAACTATAAGGGTAGATTTCTCAAAAGAAGACAAGTTGGCTTGAGATTTTCACATAAATTTGATTATGAACAATTTGATTTGATATTTATTGGAATTATTTGTTTAAAGACTAATAAAATGGGAGACAATAATCTCCAAAGTGTAATGCAACATGAGGCACACCTTGATCTAAATGATAAGGGTTTCTTCAATACCACTTCGATGACTATAATAACTTGGAGATTGTTGTCAGGGATAAATGATTGTTTCTTTTATATTTTTTTAAAGGATTCTTTGTGATACAAGTTTTGAGGTTAGGGATTGCATTGTATAACATGAAATTCCTTTGAATTAGGTGCTAGGTACTACTTGAACTTCTAAAACAAAAGAAGAACTGTAGTAGATCAGTGAGATTTCCATAGAATAAGTAGAGAGCCATAGTGAATTTATCAAAGGTCACTTTGGACATACTAGCATGCAATTATTTAGAGAAAGGGTTGATTTCTATGGTAGTCCCAAACAAGATAATTGTGTAAGAGTTGTTTTTCAACATTGAATCTTCCCTCATATCCAAAAAAACAGAAAATGTTGAAGTTATTATCTAGGGATGTATGGTAGTGCTAAGATCCTCTAAAACACCAAAAGAAACTTGTCTAAGGATGAGAGAAAATCTCTATGGGATGTGAGAAATAATAAATACATGAAGGTACTCAAGGATAACTATGGGAATGTTGTGTATGTGTTATATTCTTTGCACAACTAGCTCCAGTGTCTGCTACATTGTGTCGGGAGCACGGGGGGTTTGAGGGGGGGGTCACTAGGCCCCCCCTTTGGGGGTTGCAGGGGGGTGTCGGGAAAAATGTAGCATTTTTTTCCTCATTTTTCGTGTCCATTGTTGGGTGGTTTTTCGGCACATGGTTTTTGTCGATGGTTTTCTATTTTTGGTTAAGGAATTAGGGTTGTTGACTAATCCAGGTCATTGGGTTAGGGTTTTGGATGTTGCTAGATCCTATATGTATATTGTATTGTAAACAATGTATCACAACTAATGGATACATAATATGTTGGTTTTCCTAGTTTGGGTTTCCAGGGGAAAAATATCTGTGTAATGTGTGCATTTTCCATTGTATATTTTCTATTCTTTTACTGAAAATATGGTTGCAATAAATAATTATACAAGGTTAAAATCTACATTTGGTGTCAAAGATTTGTTGGATTTAGGGGGACGCCTTTGTGGTCAAGGGTTTGGCTCGGGATAGTGATAAACCTTGTTATAGTGGAACATCTGCGATATTGATTCTTCAGGTGAAGAGAAATGGCGAGAAGTTTGAAAATGGAGATCGATAAGTTTAATGGGAAAGGTTTTGAGTTGTGGAAGCTCAAGATGGAAGATATGTTGGTGGAAAAAGATCAGTGGATCGCAGTGGATCTAGGTACTGCACCTACAATAACTTCAGCAGATAACTGGAAAAATTTGGATAGGAAGGTGAAGAGCACAATCTGCTTGTGTCTCTTAGATTCGGTATTATTGAATGTGTCAGAGGAAGCTATAGCCAAGGATTTATGGGATAAGTTGGGGAAGTTATATCAGTCTAAGTCCCTAGTAAATAAATTATTTCTGAGAAAGAAGTCGTATAACCTGAGGATGAGAGATGGAGACTCAGTGGCAGAGCATTAGAACACCTTCAATACTGTGGTAAGTTAGTTAGTATTTTTTGAGATTAAAATTTCATATGAAGATAAGTGTATCAGTTTACTGTGCTCTTTACCAGACTCGTGGGATAGTATGGTTGTGTCCATAAGTAGTAATACAACTACCTTGAAGTTTGATGGAGTGGTCTCATCCTTGTTGTCAGAGGAGATGAGACAGAAAAACATGGAAGGAAAGAGAACAGATGCATTATTTGCAAGAGGATGCTCCCAGGAAAGAAATAGATCTAAGTCCTTAAGTGGGAGATATAAGTGTTAGGGTAGATCTAAATCTCACAAAAATTTTGTAAAGTTATGTTGGAGATGTGGAAAAGAAGGGAACTACAAGAAGCAGTGTTGATCCAAAGTTGAGAAAAAGAAGGGATCTAAAGAAACTCCTTCTATAAAAGAAAAGACCTCCAAGGAAGAAGGAGGGGATGTGTACTTGGATTCTTCAAGAACACATGCAAATCAAGAGGCATGGTTGTTTGAATCAAGTGCATCCTTTCAAATGACTCCCCAAAGGGAGTGGTTCTTTTAGTATGAAAGGTGTGATGGAGGTAATGTTTTCCTCGGTGATGACTCGATAACTAGAATCATAGGACGTGAAAAATGTAAGTTGACGCTCATAGATGGAAGAATTAGAAAACTACTTGGTGTTCTGCACATCCCAAGATTGGCCAGAAATTTGATTTCTATAAGAAAAATGGACGATGCAGGGGTAAAAACAATATTTGAAAAGGAAACCTACAGGATGGTCCGAGGAGAAATGGTGTTGTTGAAGGGATTTTGGTTTGGAACTCTATATAAGCTGCAAGGAAGAAATATTAGTGATGGGTGTAATAGTTTCATTGTTCCCGATATTGGAGTTGAAGAAGAAAAAAATCCTACAGTCTCTCGAGAAAAGGTTATGTTGTGGCATCAAAGACTGGGGCATATAGGAGAGAAGGGTCTTCCACTAGTACACGATAAAGTTATGGTTGAATGTATGTCTAACTACTCTATGGATTTCATTTATGTCAACATTGTGTATATGGGAAGCAAAATCGGGTAAGATTCCCCTCTGGTGCAATGAAGGCAAAAGAAATTTTACAACTAGTTCACAATGTGTTTGGACTTATGTCGCTTCCATCATTGGGAAAATCTGTGTACTATGTCTCATTTATAGATGACTTCTCAAGGAATACTTGGATATATTTCCTTGGGAAGAAATCTGAAGTCTTTGATAGGTTTAAAGAGTTTAAGGCTCTTGTTGAGAATCAAATAGAGAAAATAATTAAGGTGTTGAGGATAGATAATGGTGGAGAGTTTTGCAAGAATGAATTTGAAGAATTATGTAAGAAGAGTGGTATAGCAAAGTAGAAGACTACTCCATACAAGACGGTTCGAGGAGAAATGGTTTTGTTGAAGGGATTTTTGTTTGGAAATTTGTATAAGCTGCAAGGAAGCACTATTAATGATGGGTGTAATAGTTCCATTGTTCCTGATATTGGAGTTGAAGAAGAAAAAACTCCTACAGTCTCTCAAGAAAAGGTTATGTTGTGGCATCAAAGACTGGGGAATATAGGAGAGAAGGGTCTTTGACTACTACACGGTAAAGTTATGGTTCAAGGTATGTCTAAATGCTCTCTAGATTTTGATTTCTGTCAACATTATGTATATGGGAAGCAGAATCGGGTAAGATTCCCCTCTAGTGCAACAAGGGCAGAAGAAATTTTACAGCTAGTTCATAGTGATGTGTTTGGACCTATGTTGGTTCCATCATTGGGAAAATCTATGTATTATGTCTCATCTATAGATGACTTCTCGAGGAATAGTTGGACATATTTCCTCATGAAGAAATATGAAGTATTTGACAGGTTTAAATAGTTTAAGGCTCTTGTTGAGAATCAAACAGAGAAAAGAATTAAGCTGTTGAGGATAGATAATGGTAGAGTGTTATGCGAGAAGGAATTTGAATAATTTTGTAATAAGTGTGGTATATCAAGGAAGAATACTACTCCATACATACCTCAACAAAATGAAGTTACATAAAGGATGAACAGGACGTTGATGGAAAAATCAAAGTGAATGCTCAGTGGTGCTGGGTTAGGGAAAGAATTATGGGCAAAGGTAGTAGGTATTGCATGTTACCTGGTCAACGGATCACCCTCATAAGAACTGGATGAAAAGACTCCACAAGAGGTACGAGATCATAAGAAACCTTCCCTCACACATATCAAGGTATTTGGATGTGAGGCCTATGTTCATGTTCCAAAGGAAAACAAGAGTAAGCTAGATAAGAAGGATGAAAAGTGTATCTTTATTGGGTATAAAGATGGTCTTAAATTTTATAAGTTTTGGAACCCATAAACTAAGAAGGTTGTGTATATCCGAGATGTGGTATTTAGAGAAATAAAATATGTTGTCAAACAGGATGTCCTACCAAGTAAGGAAGAACCAGAGAATATAGAGTTTGATTTAAAGGATGATGAATCAAACTCTACAGAAGAACATGAATCAGAAGAATAATATTCTTATACTCCATTATTGAGGATATTGGTTCGGGAAAGAAGGAAAACGGAAAGGTATACTCCATCTAATTTCCATTCAAATTTTTCTTTGTCTATTACTAATGATGATCCTAGAACTGTTAGGGAGGTAGTAGATTTAGAGGATGGAAAACTCTGGAAAAAGACCATGGATGAAGAAATGGAAGCCTTGGATAAGAATGAGACTTGGGATCTAGTGGAGTTTTCCACTAGAAGAAAGACCATTGACAACAAATGGTTATTTAAAAAGAAGCTAAATGCAGAAGGCAAAGTGGAGAAATACAAAGCTCAGCTAGTAGAAAAGGGTTATTCCTAGGTTGAGGGAATTGATTTTAGTGAGATTTTTTTTCTTGTTGCCAAGTTAACTTCTATTATATTTATGCTATATTTTTTGTTTTGTTTTATTTTGAAGTAGAATAGATGGATGTGGAGACATCATTCCTACATGGGGATCTAGAAGAAGAAATCTATATGAAGCAACCAAAAGGTTTTTTTGTGAAGGAAAATAAGGAGATGGTATGCAAGTTGAAAAATTCCATGTATGGTTTAAAACAATCACCAAGGATGTGGTATCAAAAGTTTGATACTTATATGATGGGACTTGGCTTCATAAGAAGAAAAGAGGATCACTGTGTGTATTTTAAATTAATTGGTGATCATTTGATTTATGTGGTCTTGTATGTGGATGACATGTTGTTGATAAGAAACAACAAGGATATTATCCAATATGTGAAAAATCAATTGTCCTCTAAATTTGACATGAAGGATCTCGGTGCTGCAAATTTCATTTTGGGCATGGAAATTAAAAGAGATCAGAAAAAGAGGAAACTCTAGTTAAATCAGAGAAAATATGTCGAGACAATATTACAGAGGTGTGAAATGTAGGAATTTGAACTGGTCAAGGTCCTTATTCTTGTTGGTGTAAATTTATCTACAGATCAATGTCCCAAGACAAGGGAAGAGGAGGAGGACATCTCTTTTGTTCCATATGTGAGTGTAGTTGGCAGTTTGATGTATGAAATGGTCTGTACTAGATCGGACATTGCACATGCAGTGGGAGTTTTGAGCAGGTATGTGTCAAAACCAGGGAGGGAGCATTGGACAACAGTAAAAAGGGTTTTCAAGTATTTGCATGGCACTGCTAGCTATGGATTGTGCTACTAAGGAAGACCAAGATTGGACAGAGTGTTAGACATGCATAGCTTTGTGGATGCAGACTGGGTTGAAGATATGGATCGTAGGAGATCTATAGCGGGTATGTGTTTAACCTGTTTGGAGGAGAAATCAGTTGGATGAGAAAAAGACAGGTTGTAGTGGCACTTTCAAATATAGAAGTTGAACACATGGCAGCCACTCATGCAAGTAAGGAAACAGTATGGTTACAAAGATTGTGTTCAAATATTGGGTTGGTACAACAAGTTGTAAGGATAGATTTTGACGATCAGAGTGCAATTTTCCTGGCGAAGAACCTGGCTTATCATTCAAAGACAAAGCATATTGATATTCAATATCACTTTGTGAGAGACATGGTTGAAGAAAATAATTTGTTTTTTATGAAGGTGGACACTTTGAAGAATGTTGCAGATTCATTAACAAAATATGTGAGCACTGAGAATTTCTCTTGGTGTAGAGGATCCATGGGCATTGCTTCCTTAGATTGTTGACTCTGTAACCCTGTAACCCCTTGTATGCAAAGAAAACAAGTGGGAGAATGTTGGGAATGTGTCATATTATTTTCACGACTAGTGCTAGTATTTTCTATGTTGTGTCGGGTGCGCGGGAGAGGTCGTCAACCCCCCCCCCCCTTCAGGGATTCGGGGGAAACGCCCCCGAGAATTTTTTTTCCTCGGGAAACGTGTCACATTTTTTGCCTCATTTTTTGTGTCACCTCGATTTTTGTGTCCATTGTTGAGAGGTTTTTCGGCACACAGTTTTTGCCGATGGTCTTTTATTTCTGGTTAAGGAATTAGGTTTGTTGACTAATCTAGTTCATTGGGTTATGGTTTTGGATTCCACCGGCTCCTATATGTATATTGTATTGTAAACAATGTATCAAAATGAATGAATATAGAATATGTTGATTTTCTCAGTTTGGCTTTCCAAGGGAAAATATCTGTGTAATGTGTGTATTTGTCATTGTATCTTTTCTATTGTTTTACTAAAAATTTGTTTACAGTAAATAATTGTACAAGGTTAAAAACTACATTTGGTAAACACTACTATCATAATGGATGAAGTATATTACCATAACAAACTGATGGAGCACCTCACATGCAGAAGTTATATAGGAATCAATAAAGACCTTGGGAACAACTAATGTGTGTAGCATCCACAATGATCAAGTATTCATCCCTTGATGGCTCAATTAATAAGAAGGTCACTCCAAAGAATGTTATCATGCCTTTTGGATAAATGGTGCACCCAAGATTCATAAATATGGTTTCCCCTTAATACCATCTATAAACATGATATGATATCTGACTTACTCTCTATAAAAATGTCGTGTTAAGTTACTCATTGTCCTCCCTTACAAACTCTTTTTAAAGGAATCATCATCCTTTGTAAAATGTATCAAAATTCAAAATGCAAAAAATGATGAAATTCTAGTAATCTTTGACATTGTGTCTCACTACATAAAGGTCCTAGTAGACCATGCCATTAATGTCCTATAAGACATAACAGACATCAAAACTGCTAAATTTTTTAAGATATACCCTAAGTCAACATATTTTAGCTACAAAGGAAATATCTATGAGCAATTTCATGATGTATAAATAGGCTCCCCAGTATCACCAATAGTTGCAAACATCTACATGGAGCAATTTGAAGTGCGATATTTAAATTCCTTTCCACTGACCCTAGGAGTATGGAAATGATACATGAATAATATAGTCACAAATAGGGCATGCCAGAGAGGATCTTGAAGGCTTCTTCGAGCACATCAATAGCCTCTCATAGCACTTTAAATTCACCACTAAGATAGAAAGGGACAACCAACTTCAATTTTTGGATGTTATGCTCAACAATAAGGGTGATGGGAGACAGGTATGAATTCTACAGGAGGATGTCACATATAGATAGATACCTTAATGTAGACTATCATCACCACCCAACTCAAAAATTAATCATCATTTACACCCTTTCCACAAGGGACACATCAATAGCCTCTCATAGCACTTTAAATTCACCACTTAGATAGAAAGGGACAACCAACTTCAATTTTTGGATGTTATGCTCAACAATAAGGGTGATGGGAGACAGGTATGAATTCTACAAGAGGATGTCACAGATAGAGAGATACCTTAATGTAGACTATCATCACCACCCAACTCAAAAAGTAATCATCATTTACACCCTTGCCACAAGGGACACAAGAATCTTGGATGCAAAACACTTGAACTATGAACTAGATAACCTTATAATGGTCTTTTGATTGAAACGGTTCCAATGATTGGCATATTGGCAAGGAAATACACAAAGAAATGAACATAGGACACTTACATAGGAAGGTGGATATCCCAAAAATCACATTTCCATTTATAAAAGGTACCACAAATCAAATTGGCAAAATACTAAGAAGTAGGAACATCATGACAACCTTCATTTCTGTGGACACCATTAGAATCTTGGTAGACTCGGTGAAGGACTCTTTATATGACAATCACTATAGGGGCACTCAAAAAGAACATGCAATAGATAAATTTAGAGATTGAACCTCCAAATCAACTCTCACAACATTAAATGAAGGCCATAATTATACCACACAATATAAATATTGCAACAAAGTGGAATGCATACTTGGTTAACCGAGATCAAGTTAGCTTTCATTATGCAACACATACACATTCAAA